>CM034156.1:37965696-38170697 GCA_019776745.2 Taxus chinensis | reverse complement strand
ATTACATGGAGACTGCAGAAACTTAATGTGCTATTCTAGTCTGCCAATAGTGGTCGTTAGTTGCAGATATAAGCACAGGACAAGCTGATGACAACTATGGCTGGGGATTACATGCCATTTAATAGTTCCATAGTGTCCTGCCCTAAAGTGGATAACTCATTATGCGTAGTCTCATGTAGAAATAACAGGATAGAGAAAACCAACAATTATGTCTTGTCAATCAAAACGACACTCATCCAGACTTTAAATGCTGGATATAGAAAGAGAATGTTGTTCCATCATTTATTATATTCTTGTTCTCGTATCACATTTATAATTATTCACCAGAAAGACCAGCTGTCCATCCAGGACACTCAATTTACTGGCATGTGAATCTGATTCACATATAGACTGGCTCTTTCCACAAGAAATGTAATCCAATTAAGTCTCTCAATCAGTTTGGACGACTATCCCAAATGTGAATGAAACGAAGTTTGAGCAAAGAAATGCTAAGAAGCGTGCCAATAGATCTGGACTACCTAGGAGCAGAATGGCCCATGCAATTTCAAAACTTCCCATAATAAGTTCTCTTGCAAAGTGATTTTGTTGCTGGCATGCAAGAAGGAGAAGTTCTATAATGTCGCACAAAGTAGAAAACGTTTGGCCACCAGTTGAGTTGAACAACGTCCTAGCTAAAGGTTTAGCAAGCAATTGGTTACTTTCATGAATTATTCTGTATGAACAGATCACCCCTTCTATGAGATTCTATTCCATGAGTACATCGGAAAACAAGTAAGATCTCAATAGAGAATATTTTGTAATAATTCATCAGGTCCCATGGTTAAACACTCTCACTGTCGCATAGTTTGATTTTGATTAAAAATCTTGAAGGAGAACCTAAATTTGAGGATTTTGCATTCGATACTGAAACAGATAAAACATAGTTGGACATCTTCTTGTTGAAGACTCAAAAGGGCTTAACCATACTTGCCAACTTGCCTGCTGCCCCGTAACTATGTTGCAGGTTGTTGCGGCGGATCCCAGACAAGAAACACTCACAGCCCCCAATGAAAGTGGAGGAAACACGCCTACTTCACTAGCTGGTAAGCTGGGCGTGGCCAACAAACGAAAACAACACACTCCTTTCTCCCCACGCACCCGGGCGAAGAGAAGGAAGGCATCCCGGATCTGCGCACCAACATAAATGTGAAGAGGTTTTCAATTCGGCCAGGGAAGACAAAAAAAAGACGCGCCTAGAGGAACCATGAAGAAAATGCCTTGACATAGAAAATATTTTCGTGGCCTCCAACCACGTTCCATCACTCATCCATTTCAAAGAATCTCACACGCGGTCAGAGAAGGATATTGCAGAGCATCAACAAGAAACATAGAGATTAGCAATCAGAAATAATAAATGAGGCATGCGGCACCAGCAAAAAGAGTCCACACGTCTAGTAAAAGGAGTCCATAAACTTCCCCACCAACCGCTAGCCTAACAACCCGTTTAATTGGTCAAAGTAAGGCAAGGGGGAGTCAGAATGGCGCATAGGCTAGGAGGAGAGTAAGATAAATGTGTTTTCTTCACTTCATTGGGAGGAACACATTAACATGCACATGACTAACCCCCCAACGACCTCCTCCTTCCGATCTGTCCAAGAAACAACACACCCTTACAAAAAAAACGTTATTCGTGTGGAAGTAGATTACTTAAGGAACCTATGGTTTTGTGGAGTTATACATGTTGTGAAGGTGCAAATTCTACCATTATTTTACATTGTCAAAGCTACTTGAATTTCTTTTACCCCCCCCCCCCCCCCCCCCCCGCTTTTTTTTTTAGATGTTATCTAGTTTGAAAGAAATGGAACAAGACCACCCATAGATAGGATCGCACAACAAACGCCCAAGCAAGAATGAGCAATAATTAATTTCTTTCTTCCATTACTCTAATGTAAAACAGTGATCGCTAGCTCTAATGACTGATGAAGGACTATAGATTATCATTACGACACAACACCAGGCAACGCTGACTATGACGCCGCATGGAAAAAAAAATCTTCCTTTAACACGAAACAAGGTTCAGACTACATAAATATCATAATAGCATAGAAACTCTTAAGGTAATTATAATAGTATTTGATAAAATTAACATAAAATCAAATAATCGCCAATCTCAAATTACTTTTTGTAATACTATTATGACCATTATTTATATATCTACTTTATAGATATCTTTATTTATTTGTTTTTTTATTATTTTGTAGATTACGATAAGCATACTGATATATTAATCATATTAATAACAATGCAAACAAGAACGATCGTAAAGCAAGAACCATATTTTTTTTAATAATAGGATAATCGCAAGGAAGTTGCGGTGGCCACAAATGAACATCGACCCAACACAAGAGAATGATTAAGAGGGAGAATTGCATTGTTCTCCTACGACAATGGTGAAGCTAATAAAAGATCAACAGATCCAACACCGTTAAATTCGCTCGCAACGCGGTCCGCCCAAGAAGACGGCATGATGAAGGGGCATTACCTATATTAAATATTCAAATTAAGTAATTCTTAACTAAACGAACCAAATCATCTAAATGCCATGTGATATTTCATTTGTTTAAAATCAGTGATAGTTGAAACAAATCATGCATTTAATTTAATATCATGAAATATACATAAAATGACTTTTGCATTCTTTCTTGAACAAACATACGCTTGTGAAGCAAGTCAGAAATTTCATTTAATTAATAATGAAAGCTAATTAATCATAAGTGGTTGTGTAATACTGTTTTCTCTAACTAAATTTGTCTTAAAACCAAAATGAATGATCAAATCGATTTTTCACTAACATTCGACATGGATTCCATTTTTATCTTCACAAGATGTTGTTCTAGTTTGGATGGCAATCATTTCTCCATTGTAGTTGATTTCTTCCATAAAAAAATCCCCTCCACAATAACTAACGTCTACTCTACTTTCTTCCTGATTGATTTTTAAAGGTTATATACTGTTTCATCAACTAGAAGATAAAGAAAGACACCAAGAACAAATTAAAATTATTTTTAAACCATATCTTTATTACTCTCTTCCCATCGACATTGTAATTCCAGTTTTATCTCTTATTCTTGCTTATTTCAAACCAATTAAGAAATAAATAATACTAAATCATATTATTCAAACATTTCCTTAATCTAAAAATATTATGTACAATTCTTTAGGTTCCCCCTGTTCGTTTTACCTCTCTCGCCTCCTCCTTGTCCGCCCCCTCCCCTTCCGGTTTTCTCTCTGCTTGTCCTTTCTCGGCTCCCTCCCCCCTCTTCTGTTCCGCTTTCCCTCCCTGTCCTCTTCCCCGAACCTACTCCCCTGCCCCTGCTTACTTTTTCCCCCCTCCTTCTTCCCTCTCCCACCTTTTCCCTTGCCTTCTTTTCTATCCCTTATCTTGCCCTTGCTTTCCTTCTTCCCCTTTCGTTTCGCTTCTCTCTTTTGTCCCTTCTCTCCCTTCTCCCCCCTCTTTCGATTTATGTGGACTTCTTTACTCCTATAGTTTTCCACCCAAAACCAACAATGCAATAATATCAAAATAATTTAAGTAGTTTAAAAATATGCAAAAAATGAGTCATTGAAAAAGAAACTATATTATACTAGCTTTATAGGTTATTATTAGCGAATCTCAATCTCACGGTTTGAGATGTCTGGTAATATACATTAACAAAAACGTATTGTATTTTAAAATGTAGGTTGTCCTGACGTGAAAAATAATTTGTAATCACAAAATTTATGTGAACAGGTGCCATGTTCCACTCAATTTTCAAATGTCCAATTAGACAAAGCCCAATCTTTGTGATTGGTGAAAATTGCCCTAGTTTTTTTGGCGGGTTAAGATAACATACACAATTATATAAGTCACTAACCACTTGCAAAAATGCCCCGCAAATTAGTATCTTAAACATAATTATTGTAAAAAGATCATATTACAATATGAGTGGACTTAAATTGTACAGCATCCTATTTTAATTCGAGATATGACTGTAAGTCTAGATCTTAGTTTAAACTACATAATTGAACTTATATTAGTGCACCGAGACTATACATTTGATAGTGTTTTATATCTTAAGCCTATATATTTAAGAGTATAAACTATTTTTTAAATGCATATGACTTTTTGGAGTAGTTAAAATATTTTCGAGATGCACTGGACGGAAAATAAGACTTTGGATAATAAAACATATTTAAAGATAATAGTTTTATATGTTTTCGGATTAAGAAGCTGTATATAATGAACAAAAGAATAAAGCAAATTAACCATACTATTTTGTATGCCGCTGGGCCTTGACTTCTGTTCTTTCCTGCCTCTGCCACCCCTGCCCTCGCACTACCACCTTGGCCTACAGGTCCATCGCAGTCTTGTTTTGCAGTGGATGACATTATTCCCTTCCCATCCACACAACCTGGCATATGCACTGACTGTCACATTTTTCTAACCTGCGGTGAGACAGATGGAGTCGTGGGGCCTGTTTTTCTTTCTTCACCTGATCTCTCTCTTTTGCTCCTTTCATTCAATCGTATGGGCGCCAGTCTACTTTTGACGTGATAGCCAGTGAGCAAGCATGTGGTGAGGCTTGTCTTCTTTTCCTCCTGACACTTTCCTTCTCCTAACCCGGCCGCGTGATGAGAATGGATGGAGTTTAGTTTTTTTTTATTTTTTATGTAGTCTCGTGGATGTTTGTATCGGATCTTGTGCAGCGGTCCCTGTGTGAGAGGGGGGGCCTGGACACTGCTGAAGAATACGTGGTTTTTCCTGTCTCTCTTCGTGCTACATTTCCCCCTCTTGTGCAAACGTGCATCCAACTTTCCTTCCTCAATGCTTGTTTTCTTCTTTCTTTCTTCTTCTGCTCTAATAAAACCCGTGGATAGGGCTTTTACACTAAGGTATGGACATGCTTTTATTTGTTGTTTTCCTCCTTGAGGTGTTTTTTGGGTGGAAAAAAGGGATCGCTGTTTTCTTTTCTTCTGCCGCGCACAACTACCAGCTAGTTGAAGAGGCATGTTTCGCCACTTTCTGAGTTGCTGCGAGGTGTTTCCTTGTTCAGGGATCCAACAGTAGCGACCGCAATAGGTCATTGTCGGGTTCCTTCAAGCTTATCAATGGGCACCGAGGAGATCTTAATGCTGGAAGCTGCACCAGACGATTAACGCTTAAGTGGAGCGGCTGCATTTCTGACGAGTTATACCGCTTTACACCTTGCATCGAACCATGACTACGTAGCAAGACCCCAAGGAAGACGAGGTCGAAGTAGAATAGTCAAAGAAGAAATATGCACAGAAGCTCTAGTAAGCCCGTTGTTTTGTCTTACCGAATTAACCCCCTTACCCCCTGCTCCCGGGTTAATTTTGGAACACTACGATATGTTGCAAAGGATCATGAGTGAATACGTGCTGGCAAGGCTCCCATCATGGCATGGCACGCTATGGGTTAGACCACGCACCTCTATCAAGCGAATGATGTCTTCCTGGAAGAAATGCGCGACCGGTAGGTTGAGTAAAATATATTAGACGCCACATAGTAATAGAATGCAGTTCCAGCAAGCAGGTTGTCCACCTATTTTGTTTTCCATTTCTGTATCAGATGCATCTCGCATGATTCGGTTTCTCTCCTTTTCAAGATTGTTTTAAAAAAATCAACTTTGTGACAGTGAGATGTTACCAGAAGACCAGATGAATTTTATATTTGCAAAGATCCTCTACTGAGACCCTTTACTTTTTTTACAATGTAACTCTGGAAAGGATTCATATAGCAGAGATCTGTTTCTATCCGAGTATTCATGAAGAACAATTTGGCTTTGCCAATTATGAACTTATTAGAATCGATGACGATAGAGGAATTACAAAGAACTTGGATGTCGTGGATTAAAGGCAATAAAATGTTGTCCTGCTTTTTGTGTATTTGACATGATACACCCAGTCAGGCACAGATATCTATGGCAATTTGGAGACAATGTCTTGGAGATGAAGGTAGCATGTGCTTTCCCTAGATTCAGAACCTTAATGTAGGTGTTGTACTACCACACGCACCAGTTTTGTCCAACATGTTGGCAAGCAAATTGGTTGTGAAGATGCAAAAAAACGGTTCATCACTAAAAAAAAGAAAATGTTTGCTGGTAAGATTAGTGTAATGCCATGTGAATCATCTGCAGACATAGTCTTGCACTATAACACAAGGCGCACTGTGCCAGGTCTGCAGTGATAAATAAGAGACCAAATTTTATTTCCAGCTTCTTAAATGGGCTCCAAAAGTGATTTCCATTGTGCTGGATGGATGTCCATGTTCCACTGGAACATTTCCCTTTTGACACCTATTGGAGGATGTTGGGCAAGTATTTTAGACCACACCCCCTGGCCGTGAACTCCGACCGCTACCTGTGCCACGTGAAGATATTCGATGTTTGGGCGCGCCCAACAGGCTTGAAGAAAAGGGAAGTTAGGCTTGGGTTGTGGTGCATGGTCCGGGCAGTTTCATGAACCTATCTGAATTTGGAGAAAAAAGGCAAGATTTTCTACACCTTTCTATGTCTATTTATTTTAAAATACTGTGAAATCGAACCACTTTTTCCTTGGCATTGATTTTTCATTCAGGTTGGATGTCATGATGGGAGATTCCCCTTTCTTCTGCTTGTTTCCTTCTGTTTAAGCTTTAATCGTTGTCAGTATGTGGTCCGAAAGATGCATGTGGCCCTCTCCTCTGGGGTTTTATTTTTTCTCTTCTCGAGTAATAGACCTTCTCGTGTTGTTTATTATTGATTCTTCTCTGCGATTTTTTTGATTGCAAGTTATTATGTTGGTCAAACTATTATTTTCGAATCATGGAGTAAGTTTATTTACGACAAACATTGCTCCCCCTAGCACCCAATTTGTCTTTGAACGTTTTTTGTTAGATCCTTTCGCAAGTCCCCTTCAATAACCTGTTGGCAGCAGAAAGAAAGGTGTAGATTTAGTGTGACAATGCTTGGCTAAGCCAACTTGAGTTTCGGTTTAAAACTTTTTAAAATGTAAAAGGGTTGTGTCAATGTATTTCTTCCCTTCTCACTCACTGTTTAGACCTTATACTATCTTTCATATTGGTTTTTAAGGCTTTTTTTAAGGCCCTCCTCAAGAAGTTACCTTGACCTCCCTATCACTTGAACCATAACTAGCCTTTTCGATACACTAAGCTCGAGGTTTCAATTGTGTGAATCCATACCTTTTTGACACTAAAGTTTTGGTCTAATCACCCTCTTTATCAGAATTGTTGTTGATGGCACTCTTCTTATTTTTCCTAACTGCTTTAGTTCCTCCTTTGTAGTGGTTACCGTATTAATTAATTGGTGGTTTTTAAATGGCACATCCAATTACCTTAAGTTTTTGTGATGGAAATTTCCTACATGTTAGTAATCTTCGGAAAAAAAACACATCTTTCATTTGATATTCCTACCTACGTTCATAGGCGAAGGTTTTTTGATAATGTCACTTAGAATTATGTTTGTATCTATTGTGCGATGGTTGACTGTGTTACCAATGGTTTCCATAAAATATGTTGGTTTTTGGGAAATGGGTAATTTAAGTTTAAAACTAACCAACTTAGTATTGTTTTGAGTGTTTGCCATCTTTAGTGTTTTTTTTTATCCAAATTTGTTGATGTGACATTATTGAACTCCTTTTGTGATGTAATATCCCCTTCTCTCTCACTGTTTGTCTACTAGCCTGTAAGACTTTTGACCCTTCTTGGATGATTGAACCAACTTGTAGTTAATGGCAAAACATATACTTACTTTGCCCTTCGCTTCGCACTGCTTTGTTGTATACTCTCTTTTGATTTCCGTTTGAAACTCGATTATACATGGCTTTTGTGTCAATTTTTGAAACCCTGTTCCCCTTTCTTGGGCTGAGAATCTTGTTCTTTGTAAATCTATTATTTTAAGCCTATGCGTTGGTACCTTTGATAAAATTCTAGATGCTAGTCTACTTATCAATCTCAATCTGTATTATTGTTAATTACTTACTTGATGGGAATTCTATTTTTTTGGCTAGATTGTTTTTTTTCTTTCTCTCTCGCTTATAGGGCCAAGGGCCATTCTCATACGTTTGCTATCGTTTGTTACTTTTATTCCTACTGAATACAAGTTCTTCTCCTTCTTTGATTGGCATATGGGATTTTATATAACGTATGTGGTTGATAGTGTTTAAGGTTTAAAACACCATTCTTGTATAAAGTGCTCCTTTTGTGGTATTGTTATGATAGTTATGATGGTTTTGTGTAGTCCTTAATCTTGTCTCAGTTTCTCGCGAACTGACGTTTGTGTCACAATTTTTCTTCTACCTTTGCGTGAGACAAGGAGTCCTGGTGGAGGCCTGTTTTTCTTCACTGATCTCTTTTTGATCCTTTCATTCAATGCGTATGGGCGCAGTCTACTTTGAAACTGATAGCCAGTGAAGCAAGCATGTGTGAGGCGTTTTCTTCTTGTTTCCTCCTGGACACTTTCCTTCTTCCTACCCTGGCCGCGTGATGAGAATGGATGGAGTTTGTTTTTTTTATTGTTTATGTAGTCGCGTGGACTGGTTTGTATCGGATCTTGCAGACTGTCCCTGTTGAAGAGGGGGGGGCATGGAAACCGCTGGAGAATACGTGGTTTTTCCTGTCTCTTGCCTTGCTACATTTTTCCCCCCTTCTTGTGCAACGTGAATCCAATCTTCCTTCCTCACATGCTTGTTTCTTCTGCTCTACCCGTGGATGAGGGCTTGTTAACACTAAGGTATGGACATGGCTTTTATTTGTTGTTTCCTGAGGTGTTTGGGTGGAAAAAGGGATCGCTGTTTTCTTTTTCTGGCCGCGCACAACTACCAGCGAGTGAAGTAGGCATGTTTCCTCCACTTTCTTGAGTGCTGCGAGGTGTTTCCTTGTCAGGGATCCACAGTAGCGACCTGCAATAGGTCATTTCGGGTTCCTTCCAAGCTTAATCAATGGGCACCAAGGAGATCTTAATGCTGGAAGCTGCACCAGACGATTCACGCTTAAAGTGGAGCGGCGGCATTTCTGACGAGTTCATAGACGCTTTGCCTTGCATCGACCATGACTATGCAGACCCCAAGGTCAAAGACGAGGTCGATAGAATGGTCAAAGAAGAAATGCACAGAAGCTCTAGGAAGCCCGTTGTTTTCTTACCGAATTACCCCCTGCTCCCAGGGTTAATTTTGAGAACTACCATATGGTGGCAAAGGAGTATGAGTGAATACGTGCTGGCAAGGCTCCTCATGCTATGGACATGTCACGCTATGGTTTAGAACCACCACCTCTAAGCAAGCGGAATGATGTGACTGCCTGGAAGAAATGCGGCGACAGGTAGGTTGCAGTTTAGTAGAAGCCTTGGTGAGCGCTTCCAGCAAGCAGGTTGTCCACCTATGTTGTTTTCATTTCTGTATCAGATGCATCCTCAGATTCGGGTTTCTCCTTCAAGATATGTTTATAAAAATCAACTTTGTGACAGTGAGAGTGTTACCAGAAGACCAGATGAAATTTATTTGCAAAGATTCTCTACTGAGACCTTACTTTTTTTACAATGTAACTCATGGAAGAGGATATCATAGAGGCAGATCTGTTTCATATCAGAGTATTCATGAAGAACAATTTGCTTTGCAATTATGAACTTATTAGGAGATCGATGAAGGATAGAGGAATTAAAAAGAAACTTGGATGTAGTTGGATTAAAGGCAATAAAATGGTGCATGCTTTTTGTGTAGGTGACAGATAACACCCGCAGGCACAGGATATCTATGCAATGTTGGAGAAAATGTCTTGGGAGATGAAGGTAGCATGATATCTTTCAGATTCAGAACCTTAATGTATGTGTTGACTACCACACTGCACCAGGTTTTGTCCAACATTGTTGCAAAGCAAATTGTTGTGAGAGATGCAAAACGGTTCCATCACTTTAAAAAAAAAAGAAAATGTTCTTGTAGAGATTAGTGGTAATGCCATGTGAATCAATCTGCAGACATAGTCTTGCACTATAACAAGGCGCACTGTGCCAGGTCTGCAGTGATAAATAAGAGACCAAATTTTATTTCCAGCTTCTTAAATGGGCTCCAAAAGTGGATTTTCCATTGTGCTGGAGGATGTCCATGGTTCCACTGTAACTTTCCCTTTTGACACCTATTAGGAGGATTGTTGGCAAGTATTTTAGACCACCCACCCTGGCCGTGAACTCCTACCTGTGCCAACGTGAAGATAGTCGATGTTTGGGCGCCCAACGAGCTTGAAGAAAATGGAATTAGGCTTGGGTTGTTGTTGCTGGTCCGGGCAGTGTCCATGAAACCTACTGAATTTGGAGAAAAAGGCAAGATATTTCTACACCTTTCTACTGTTATTTTATTTAAAATTACTGTGAAATCGAACCACTTTTTCCTTGCATTGATTTTTCAGTTGGATGTCATGATGGGAGATATCCCCTTTCTGCTTGTTTCTTCTTGTTTTAGCTTTTATCGTTGTCAGTATGTTGGTCGAAAGGATGCATGTGCCCTCTCCTCTGGGTGTTATGTTTCTCTTTCTCGAGTGATAGACCTTCGTTTGTTGTTTATGTATTTATTCTTCTCTGCGATTGAGTTGCAAGTTATTATGTTGGTCAAACTAGTATTTTCGATATCATGGAAGTAAGTTTACGACAACTATGGAGCTCCTCCCTAGCACCCAAGTTTGTCTTTGACATTTTTTGTTAGCTCCTTCGCAAGTCCCTTCAATAACCTTTTGGCATCGAGAAAGAAAGGTTGTAGGATTAGTGTGAGCAATGCTTGGGCTAGCCAACTTAGAGTTTCGGTTTTAAAACTTTTAAAATGAAAAGGGTTGTGTGCAATGTATTTCTCTGTCTCACGTGTTTAGACTCTTATACTATCTTTCATATTGTTTTTAGGCTTTTAAGGCCATCCTCAAGAAGTACCTTGACCATCCCTATCAACTTGAACCATAACTAGCCTTTCGGATAAACTAAGCTCGAGGTTTCATTGTGTGAATCCAGTACCTTGTTGACACTAGAATAGTTTTGGTCTAATCACCCTCTCAGAATTGTTGTTGATGGCACTCTTCTATTTTTCCTAACTTGCTTTATTTCTCCTTTGTAGTGTTAACGCTATTAATTAATATTGGTTGGTTTTATGCACATAATTACCTTAATATTTTGTGATGGAAATTTCCTTAAATGTTAGTAATCTTCGGAAAAAAAAAACACATCTTTCATTTGATATTCCTACGGATTCATAGCGGAAGGTTTTGTTTTGATAATGTCACTTAGAAATTATGTTTGTATCTATTGTGCGATGGTTGACTGTGTTACCAAGGGTTTCCATAAAATATGGTGGTTTTGGGAAATGGGTAATTTATTTTAAACTAACCAAACATTAGTATTGTTGTTGAGGTTTGCAAATCTTTAGTGTTATAAAATTTGTTGATGACATTATTGTATACTCTTGTGTGATGTAATCCCCTTCTTCTCTCACGTGTTTGCTACTAGCCTGTAAGACTTTGACCCTTCTTGGATGATTGAAAAAACTTGTAGTTAATGGTCAAAACTAGTATACTTTGCCTTCGCTTCGAAACTTATGTTGTGTGTATACTCTATTTTGATTTCCGGTTTGAAACTCGATTATACATGGCTTTTTGTGTTAATTTTTGAAACCCATGGTTCCCCTTTCTTGGGCTGAGTAACTCTTGTTCTTTTAGAAATATATTATTTTAGCCTATGCGTTGGTACCTTTGATAAAATTCTAGATGGCTAGTATACATATCAAATCTCAATCTTGTAATTATTGTTAATTACTTACTTGATGGGAATTCTATTTTTTGCTAGATTGTTTGTTTTCTCCTTATAGGGCCAAGGGCCATTCTCATACGTTTGCTATACTTTTGTTACTTTTATTCCTAACTGAAGTACAAGGTCTTCTCCTTCTTTGATTGGCATGATGGAGATTTTATTATAACGTGATGTGTTGATAGTGTTTAGAGGTTTAACCCAATTCTTGTATTAAAGTGCTTCCTTTTGTGGTATTGTTAGATAATAGTTATGGTGGTTTTGTGTAGCCTTATCTTACTCAGTTCTCGCGAACTGACTCTTGTGGAAAAATTTGTTGCAGATGGATTTTGCGAGTAGATGAGGGATAGACTTGTAGATTTTTACATCAACCTCAGTTGAGAAGTTCTTTTGCATGAATCCTTTTTATATTGTTTAACTATTGATAACATCTAGTGGAAAATTTAGAAAAGGATCAATGTCTTAGTGTTTTGTATCGTGGATTATGTCGTCTTAACTTTGGAACCTTGAATTGTCTGTCTATCTTGGAAAATAAAAGAAAGTTGGATTACCGCTTGTTGAGTGACCTTAATGGATTATCAGTATTCTAAGAGTTGATGTAACCTTTTTTCGTTTTCGTAAATGAATATTGTTAAACTTTATCCCTACGATTAAATGTTGAGTTAAATATTTCTAAGACTTAGTAATTGTGAGTTATAAGTAAAATAAAATGGGTTGTTTAATACTTATAGAAGTTAAACTAAAATTCTTATTGCAAATAAAATTAGTGTAGAGGTGACCCACTTGAGAGCATGTAATTCCATAAGTGATCAAAGATGAAATTATCCTTTGTCAAGTAACATTATATAACTTGATATCCCTAGCTACACTAATGAACACCATCCCTTCCATGGTAAAATTCTTAAACGAACGTAAGGGAAATCTATGGTTAGATCTGGAAGATAATAAGATTTAATAAACAGGAGAAAACAATTTTGAAACCACGCAATCTATCTCTCAACCATTAGAAGGTAAATTGTTTTATTTTTATAAAACTCATTTAGTAAACCCTAAGTAAAGTCTTTAATGATTCTGGTTAAGTTTTCAAGTTTCAATTATATCTTGGTAATAGCTAATGAGGCCTTGAAGATGATTTCAACTCAACCTTCTTCCTCTAACCTTTTTCCAAGGTGCCTTGTCTTTCTTCTCTTAAGTTTGTTAAACGCAAACCCATGTTGTCGTATGGGCATGAACAAGTTCTAGTAGCGTAAGTGTTAATAGATGGCCTTGTGAAATTAAATTACCCCTTTCTCTAAATAAACGAATTAAGCAAATGAATGTCATAATAGAGAAGATTAAAGATGATTACTCAGTGTAAAAAGAATAAACTTAGCTTGGTAAGATGAATTGTATGAGTCATATCTTGAGCCTCGTTGAAAACGTAAGCTAAGAATTGCAAGATGTCTTTTTAAAATAAATAACCCTAAAAAATATCTCATTGTGGTTGGCCCTTTTTGTTAGAGTGTTCTGTGGTTGGACTTCTTTGTTGTCTTGTCAAAAAAAAAAAAAGTGTATTATCCTTTTGGGTGTGAATGTTTCCATGCTGACCTTGTGGTCATCCCCGTAACAAGTGGTTCCTAGAGTTGGTTGTAACTTTGTGACGACATGTTGTGTCGTGTTATGTGTCGAAGCAAGTCAAAAAAAATTTATCCTGTCTTTTACTGTGTTGTTCGTGTGTGTGATTTTTGGGTCGTTACAATATTCATCCTCCAACCAATCAACCACCATAGTAGTAAGAAATATGGATTGTCTTTGTCCAAATAAAAAATACATATCTTATTTGTTTATAATATAGACATCACGCTGTCATTTAAAATTTATAAAAAAAACTGAAATTCAATTTTTTTAAATAAACTTTTCATACTATTGTAACAAGGGAATCCTGCCTCTCGGCCTATAAAAAAAATGTTTGGTGGTTGAATCCTAGGGCGAGCAATTGACATATATTAATAATATGTAATTTTTTGTGGGATATCCTTCGGTTGATTAAAGTGATTTACATGAGCTATAAAGGGAAAACATAGAAAATATTGACTAGTAACTAAACATTGAAACCATGTACTAACCTAATTTTTCTATTATTGGGTTCACATGGGCTAACGAAATATGTCGCCTTCGTACTTGCCTTATCTCAGACATTTTTTTTATTACTGGAAACATTGTCCTCACCAAGTTGCCACATGATTGAGTGACCTGGAAACCATATATTCATTTTCTTCTAACCCACATAAAACACTTTACACAAAAGCTCATCAAAATCTCTCTGTTTCACTAACCCTTATCAGATCTAGGTTATTATATATATTTATATAAAAAATAATTTAACGCTTGTAGCTTCAATGGATGGTATTTATTAATGTAAATATGGCTGCTATTTGGGATTTGTTTGCTAATAAAAAAGATTTGGGCTTGAATCCAGGTTTCAAGAGGGTTTTTAGAGGCCATCAATGGGGCGAGGGAAGGTTCAGTTGAAAAAGATTGAGAACAGGACCAACAGGCAGGTTACATTCTGTAAGAGAAAAAATGGGTTGTTGAAGAAGGCTTGTGAGCTCTCTCTGCTTTGTGACGCAGAAGTGGCTCTCATTATCTTCTCTGCCACTGGGAAGCTCTATGAATTTTCCAGTAACAGGTACATAATAAATTCTCTTTATATTTCCATTACCAATAGGGTCATGTTTAATATGGCTGATTAGTCACATTCATGAGGTTTTTCTTACTGAAAACGAATGCAGTATATCTGGGTGAATATCAAGCATCAAATATTGACACAACGAATGCGCTTTTTATTTTATTTTAATAGCCTGCAAGATTGTAGAAGCTAAGTTGGTTGAAATCTATTGTTTCTGAGAGTAGTTAAAAATTAAAAATTATGGGTCCCCTTTTGGAAGCTTCATGAATTTTTTTTAGAAACAATAGATTTCCCGGCATACAAATTTAATAAAAAGACTAGTGCAATTCTGTTTGTCCAAATGGTACTGTCTGGTTATTCGTTGGTGCTTGTACCCAGTGGAGGACATTTAGGTTTTGCTTGGCAATTGCCACAGTTTGATTTGATTGTCCCGAAGAAAAAATTAAATTATTTATTTATTTTCCTCCACGTACCATTTTAATTGTAGTCAATAAGGTGATGTTGACATAGTCTCATTCGGTGAAAGATATAACTAATAAATGGCTGGTACATATAATAACCAACCACCTTATTATGAGATTGGAAATACAGTGATATCAAGGCACATTATTGCTAATATTAGTAAGAAACTGTTCTCACGTTTAAGTATGCTGGCCGTTGCATATGTTTTCAGTTGTCGGTAGACAACTTAATTATTTGATGGGGTCCATCAATTTTACAAGGGTAACAATAAATCCATAGGGAGCTTGCATAATTGTGAGGAGACAAATGACCATGTAGGAGTGCGGCCAGCTGTATAAAGGCAGGGACATACTATGTAATGTTAGTCATATTGTTCTATATAATTGATAGTTTATTACGTGATATCGGTCAATAATATATGTAATAATATACTTCGGGACTTCCCATATCCTTCTAAATAATCTATTTATCTCTGAGAATGTTATATGAGATAGATAGAATACAACAATACAAACATATCAAAGCTTTCTACGGAAAAATCACAATAATGGTCACCTATACAAATAGGGCATTAAGCATAACAATAGTACAACTAAAACAAAGGAACAAAACACCACAAGAGAAACATGTAAAAACAACACAAGAATCGAAGGCATCCTAAGGGAAAGTATCAATTAAGTTGTTTATTTCACAATTTTTTTAACTAAGCCTTCATATAGATATCCACAAGGTGCATAAGCTGCATTCTGATTTCTTTCATTTACTTACCCAATTCCTCATTTGCAAGAAGATACTTCATAATATCATACAAATAAGTGAATAGAAAAAGATGAAGTCAGATTAAAGTCTATGAATTACAATAAATTAAAAAATAATATATCCAAGTTCCTAGAAGAGAATTTTGTTGTCTTAAAGGAGAAAAGTCCTCACAAATTCTGTTGAATCTCACTCCTACTGAATTTAACAAATTCACAACTTGTAAAGGTATGTAGGATTCTGTCATTCTTTTTTAAGAAATGACATAAAAGTATGATGTTTTGAATAGATCTAAGCATTTTGTTCATTTTATATTTGTAGTAATGAAATCTCCAAAGATTTTTTTTGATATTATAATCAATTAAGTTTGATCCTAGACACCACTATAGAGACATATCTAGTTGTTTTCATGAAAGTTTCATTTCTAAACACATCAGAAATAACATAATGGGAAGAAGGTGAAGATAAGTATCTGCAAAAGCATAGTGATCAAGATATGAACTATTATGTCATGTCTATTATTTGCTCCAAACAAATCAAGGTGATACATCTATCATCATAGGAATGAAAATTGTTATCCTACTCACCGTGAGAGAGGAGGCTATGGACTAGGAAATAGTGGATAAGAAGAAAAACGTTCAATCAAAGAGGTTATTCGAACAAGGTAAGATGAAACTCTGCTCTCAAAAATGAGGGTGAGTATGACAATTGACTATTGAAATTTCTGCTACCTAGTAGTGGACTTTTCACTGCTCTTGTAATTCTAAGTTTACTATTTATGGAAATAGTTGTTGTTAGAGGAGTGGATACCAGGCTCGTATAATTAGATTGAACTATGACAGTTGGTGTTAGGATTTAAATATTTTATCTTTTGTATATTTATATAAAAATTTGGAAGAACCTTTCAAAACCTCATCCATTTATCTAATCAAAATGAAAATATTTAATAAAATTACAAGCTCCTTCAGATAATCAATAAATTTTCATCAACCAATGAAATAACATTTACTACATAATAAATGTGATTGGGCATAATTTATTGAGCAGGTGAAAAAGGTCTTTAAAACAACAAATCCCTTTGTTAAACAATTGTAAGCCTAGTAGCCGCTTCAACAGAGGCAACGGAAGGTTGTATCTCTCAGTCAACATATTCAACCATTTAGAGGAATTCGGAAACCAAAGGCCATGTCTATGTGACGTGTATTTCCATAAATGAATCCGAGACAAATTTAACCACACCTTCCAAATGCTGCAGACATGAGGAAAGCCTTTAAATTTGATCAAATTTGGTATTTCGTAGCTTAACATGAATGCTAACATATTGCCGTTACTCCATACTTGCCGGTTGCATTTAATGGGTAAGGAGAATATTTCGCACTTTGTTCCCTTCAAACAGTCTATAAATCCAATTGACTACAAGGATTTCAAGGGGTCAATGATAGACATTCCCACTTAACCCATAAAATGAGACAAATATTTTGCAAAAAATGGAGAGAGCATGTACGGAGGGAAATGGACATGAGAAATAAACATAACTAACTAGGAAGATGTTGTTAACAAGGTGCACTCTTCTTTCCATGGATAAAAATATCTCCTCCCGACTCTTTCTATTAGATCTGTTTAAATTTCAGTGTCAGATTTGAGCAAGTGAGACATCTACTGAAAAGGGTGCCGAGATATATCATAATACTACCATGTTTCAGTTGTTTCTATCATTTATGTTCAGTGTTAAAACCTTGAAGGCATAGTTCTATTAACCATAAATTGAAACCACATCTATGTCCTAAATACATATCTCTATAAAATATTGAGAACAATCGTGTTGAGGAGTCTTTCTTCTCTTCGGTATCGAGAAATATTCTATTAAAACTCTTAATTTGACGAAAATACATAAATAAAAACAATATGAAAATAAAAACATAGAATGTAGCTATCAATGAAGCTTGGCTTTAGGAATAAAATTCAACCACTTATTTCTTAAAAATTCTATAGTCTTACCTTTAGGGTCGGTCATAGTGGCTGAATTATGTCACAATTATGTATCAAACACTACCAAATGTGAATAACCTTAGAAATCATATATAATATCAAATTTGATCATATTATTTCACCTTATAGATGAAAATATATTGAGCAACATTAAATACAAAATTTATACTTAATATATATAATTCTAATCTAATCTTACATATTTATCTTCTCATTTAATGATGTGCAAAAATGAAAATTTCTTAGATGGGTTAAGTTTGACTATAGTTTATGCAAACATATTAGCTAGTTATCGACATTAGAATGATGGTTTTTAAAATAATATGTAATGGAAAAGAGCATCATGATCTCTACCACAATTTAAATAACTAAGTTAGTACAACTATCTAAATTTTAGCAACTTATATGCTCAAATAGAAATGGCAATAACTACATTTATAAGTTAAAGGTACATCATTGTTATGTACACTGAGTAATAGTAATCGATCAATAAAAATATTATTTCACTTAGGAAAATTATTTGATTTTTGAGATTTTTGTAATTTAATAAAAAAATCTGATGGTTTACAATGGAAAATTGCGAGGGATGCATTAAAAAAGAGTCGTACAAGTAGATAAATATCTTCCATTATGTTAGTGATAGTTAATTACATTACATGGATTCCAATAGTTGCTTATTAATGGATGGTATTTATTCAGACATAAGAAGATCTTTTACACCAAGATATTTTAATGATAAAGAAGAAGAGATAAAAATAGAGAAAGAAAATTGTAGAAACAAAATGATCATTACTTTGATGTAAGTATTGATAGCCTTACTAAAGCTATGTAAAAAATTTAGAAAAGAAAACTATTGGAATTCATAGCTTTATTAAAAAATCGATCCATGTGAATTTGATAGGTCTTGTTTCAAAGATCATATATATTTTCAGACTGATATTGTGGATGACCCTAGAGGAGACGAAAATTCTTAAGAAAATTCACAATGACATGCATTCATATGGTAGAAACGAGTATAAATGGTGAGAAATATCTTTGGGTAAATAGATATATACATGAGCATATATAATGGTTACCATGTTAAACAAATAACTTCTTCCCATATATTAGAAATTGTACTTGAAGAACTTTTATAGTATGAGGCCAAAAGATCTCAATATGAAAAATTATGGTAGTGGTTTATATAGGGTTACCATATGGTCTACTCACTATTATGTAGACCAAGAAAATATTGGAAGATATATAAGTGGAATCTAAAAATAAAGTCATCATATTACGAACTATGGAAGAACATTATAAATTTTCATTGAAACTATAGGAAAATAAGTTATGAAGAAGAAACTAATAAATAAAAATAAAATAAGTTAGGTAGATATTTAGTGCCAAAGGAATTTTCGTTGTTGTTTTCAATGAGATTAGTGATAAGAATACTATAGCTAAAACTATCTAGATTAAGCAACCTCATTATCTTATTTTGAAACCTTGGTAGCCATATTTTAACCCATTAGCGAAATCATTCTCAACCAAGTTGGTGTGGACTAGAGTGCCACATTTTCCGCTTCAATTTCAAACAAAAAATTGTCTTATTTCGATTGGAAGATCATTTACATTGATGATGATACTAACTCCTATATGCACACAACTTATGCCAAAATCCTCATTGAAATTGGAACTTCAAAAGAACATACAGAAAAGATTGATCTTAAAGTCCAAGATAGAACCTGGACTCAACCGCTGGATTATGAAGGGTTTCCCTTCAAATGTAGGAAATGTTTTTCTTTGGGCCATATTACTGTTGACTGTCATTTAGAGAAGCGGAAGCATGTGAGATCTACCTGGTGGAAAGATTCCCGCCCATGTCATATTGTAATCAATGAAAAGATCGAAATTGATCTTGAATCTAATTCTTATTTTGATGATGGTATTCCAGAAACTCCCATAAGGGACCCAGTGGTGCCTCCAAAAGTACCAACCCCCAGCAAAGCGACAAAGGAGAATGTACCTCCTACTTCTCCTAACATTGTTAACTCATATGTGTGGATCAAGTCTTTTGAATTTCTCCTTCTAGTTAAGGATTAAAAAAAGCATTGGAAAGTGATACATAAAAAATTGAAAAATCATAGGAAAACCATTTTTACTTAGTTCTCTTTGACTGCAAGGCTACTATTTTTGTTTTGTTTCAGGTTGTGCTTATTGTTCTATCTGGGATCTGCAAGTTGTAGGTAGGGTAGGGTCCCTGGTAAAACCCTCCTTTATACCAATAAGCAAAATAAATAAATAAAAATCAGACATCATATATTTTCAAAGGAAATGATCAATCAAATGCTACCAGAACAAAGAACAACATAATCCTCAAGGAGAAGGTTGACCTTCTCATAGTAACAATAATGCATCAATATAAAGATCATCTCATTAAAAAAAGAGAGGAAAATAAAAAAGAAATAATCCTCATAACTACATGCTTTAAATTATAATTTAGTAATGGAGCTTGTGATTTCCTAGAAGACTAAAACATAATATTATAAAAAATTAGGGAAATCCTAATATTATACAAAAACATTAACATACCCTTACATTACACAATTATAAAGAATACTCATGAATAAAAAAGAGCAATATTTGATGATGAATACAATATTTCTAGAAAGAAAATAATCGAATGAATGTAGGAAATATTTTTTTTGGAAACTTTTAAAACTATAAAGGTATGTTTTGCAAAGTCACTTTGGATAGTTGTACCAATATTTCATTGTCAAATGTAATGCCCACTAAAACGACCACTCAAGACCCAAGAACGACCTAGGTTTAGATAGAAAAAATTATGGAATAATTTTTGTTTCAAAAAAACGTGACCACTTCCAAGCTTCAAGCAATAGTGGCCACAACAAGGATTCAAGTCAATTATAATTTACAAAATGGAATTTTCTTGTTGTAACATACATTGGATCCATATTCCAAAATAAATGAGTATAATTAATCCAATTATAGTTAATTTTCTCTTAGGAGTTAATAAGTAATTAAATTAACATTATAGTTAAATATTCCTTAAACAATTTTAGAGGGTCAAAGGGGCCAAAGGAGTTAAATACCTTGGGTATTTAATTCCAATAGGTCAAAACAATAAACAAGGTTCTTATTTACATGTGATAGAATAGCTTTCTCTTACCCCTAAGGTGACCCTTCAAAAAGGTCAACCCATGCTCTAGAGTCAAACATTTGAGTTAAAAAGGGTAATTTTCCACTTACCCACTCTCAAACTCATCTTTGCACTTCAACCTGATTTTTCACATATTTAATGCACTTAGGGTTTCCTGAAAATATTTCCTTGAGATAGAAAATTTCTTCCTCTTTCCAATGATATAAAGAAGTCCTCCCAAATCCTCATATTTCTTAAGTTACAGGCCAGTGGCCCTGGGGAAGAAAATTTTTCCTAAGGCGGGCCTATGGGCCCAGGGAAGAAAATTTTCCCAAAGCAGGCTTACGAGCCCAGGGAAGAAAATTTTCTCAAGCCACAAGGGACACGTGGCATGTTGTTAATCCCACGCGGGAAGGTGGGTCGTCAGAGGTAATTTGGATTTTAACTCTTTTTGTTTGAAAGGGAAAAAAGGTTCAAAAACCCCCACGCCTTCGTTGATGCCTAGGGACACCATGTGTCCTGCCCAAAATTCCAAGTGAGGGAGTGAACCAGTTGGGAGACATAAGAGTTTTTTCCCTTTTTCAAAAAGGTAAAGTTTGAAAGTGTGGGCCCGCGAACCTGTGGAGGTGTTTTTCCAAAAGTGAATTAGCGGGGCTACGGAGCCGTGGAGGAATTTATGACTTTTTACTTTTTTACAAAAAGTTCCCTAAGTAAATTTTGGACTCGCAGGTCCAATTTACAAAAAATTCCTATTTTTTTTAAACTCAATGAAGTAAAAAATTTCAGAAGGCCATAACTTTCGACTGGAAACTCAGATTTGAGCAAATGAGGACTTTTTGGAAAGGGCTCGAACTCCTCCTTACATAGGAAATATAAAAATTTATTTTTGAAAAACATAAGTGGGTGAATTTGATAGAGAATTCTTTACTGCCATTAGAATGTGAATTAAACATTTTGACTTCAAGAATTTGGTTTAATCCGCTATTCCTTCTTCCTCAACATGTAAAACTGACATGGAGAATAGCACTTGGAAAGATTTAGAATGGATTGCAAGGATTAATTGTTAAAGTTTGAGTTTTAAATATGAATTTATTTTCTCCTTTTTCTGTAACTGCATTATTTTGTCCTTTTCCTGATTAATAAAGTCCTGCATAAATTTCTGAAACAATACAAACTATTTTAAGATTTGTTTTGTTCCTCCTTATCTTGTTTTAATGTTTTATCTTGTCTTTCCTCAATGCAAATTGTTCTGTATATTTTTTTGGTATTCATTTTGCAGGTTGACATTGAATCAAAAATGGAAATCATACTTAAACTCGAATGATCAAATTTTCGGTATCATCCTTTAAATATTTAAATTCATTCAAATCTAATTTATGAAATTTAACTTTATTTCAATCAATGCGTGGAGACCCAAAATGTAGTTCTACTTTCAAATCATGTATTTCGAACGAAACAGAAAAATTAAATATTTCTTCATACGTATTTCTTTTTCAATTTTCAAACATAGATTTCAAAATATATTTCAAACACAGATTTAAAATGAAAACAATGCCATTTGTGGTAATTTAAACAACTTCTATTGAACTCCAATAATTATTTTACAACTTCATTTTTCATTCATCAAATACAACTTCCAGAATATACATCTTTCACATTCAGATTTAGATTCCATTTCCAAAATAGAGAAAATTTCCACCACAAATAATATTACAATGCCATCCACTTGAAGTGGGAAATTTTTACAACAAGGAAACCCCAAGAGGATTGTGAAATTTTTCTTCATCCTCATATCTTTTGATATCCACCAGAACAACAACATGAATATCCACCATATATCTTTTGATCACGACAAAAAAGGAGGAGAGACAACTCTCTCTACCCAACCAAGAACTCCAATGAAGAGGAAACGCCGAGCCCCAACCACAAAGCAATAAGAAATGTGTTTCAACTCATGGAAACAAACAGGATTCCACAACACAAAAAATTTTCACAAATAGAACATAGTCCAAAAACATACCATGGTTTGTAACTGTTGGTGTGTGTGACATTCCTAGTCATCGTCCACATCACCTGGTGAGTCATCTCACCTTGCGAGAGTCATAGGTCTTAGGAATTCAAATGAAAAGTGTTAGATTCTATCATGGAATCTGTCATTGTCATTTTTTTCAGTGTGTCATAGGAGTTACGTTCCTTATTTGGAATTGTAACTCCTCCTTTAGTGGCGTCATATGCATCAGTCACATCATATGCGTCAGTGGTGTCATTGATATTCTTTCCTTGTTTAGGCATGGGGGTTACACAACACCCCTATTTATACTTCCTTTTTTTATCTATGAGCATGAGTAAACTTGTTTTCTTACTTGCATTTTCTTTCCATTGATTTTAATCTTGCTTATTGCTTATTGTGAGTGTATTCATTTCTTTGAATTCTTTCACATCTAAAACTTTTATATCGTATTTGGTATTCAGATATCTTAGAATATTTTGGACTCTAACAAATTATTCTAGTTTCTTTCCTAGGCATTTGAACATAATAATAAATTCATCTATTCTCTTTATGGAGGATATTATACTCTCATCAACTTTCATCTTCATATTCTCAAACTCCTCTCTTTAGGTTTGTAATTTAGCTAACTTAAAGTTATCATCTCCTTCATAAATTATTTGAAACTTAGTCCAAACCTTTGTTTCCATTGTGTAGTGCATAACCTTTATGAAATCTATTTTAGTCACGAAACATAGGATGCCATTTATGGCTCTTCAATTGCACTCATATTCTACCTTGTCTGCAGAAGAAGTGATTGGTGTGGCTAAAGGATTGTATCCTTTGTCAATATATTCCTAGATATAAAAAAAAAGTGACGTAAGATAGGTTTTCATCCTTATCCTCTAGAATGTGTAATTTGTTTAAGTGAAGAGAGGCAATCTTGACAATGACAAATTGCCTTGTTTTTTATTTTCTGTCATTCTTGTGGAAAGAGGATATCCTTAAAGATGTTAACCTTTTACAAGAAGGAATGTCTTTGATAACAATGGTTAGAGATCATAAGAACTAAGAGTGGGGAATGATTCAGTGTCAATTAAAACATTTTAAGAAAATGTCAATCCAGAATTATTTAGTGGAGTGCAACAATATATCATGAGAATTTAAGGAAACACATGCTAGACAATAACAACTATGAACACAAGATGTATACTGGGAAACCCTTTCAGCAGAAAAAGCCACTTTGAAACCAAGGATTTTTTAGGAACACCAGTTCCAAAGCATAAAATGGTTTCGCTTGAGTACCCGCTCAACCTATGAAGCACACACTCCACATTATTCAGGAACCCACTCAAAGATAACTAAGAACCCAATGAACAAATTTTAGCAAGAACTGATTTGCAAGGAGGACCTACCCCTATAATCCAAGCACCCACTTAAAAATACAATTTTATTACAAATTCAATGATCACTTATGATCAAGATTACTTACACAATAGATTTTGATCACTCTTTTGTATCTTTATATGCTCTATCACTCTCCCTATTCTTTTGAGTTTAACTCTTTTGATAAATCAATCACCCACTATGATTTTCTTCTCATTTATTAAGATCTTTAACACTTCATTCACTAAATCTGCATTTGTCTCCCTTTTCTTCTATTACTCCTTCAGCTTGAATACATCATTTTCTCTATTCATTCACTCAAGTATTAGCATGGACTTTTCTCTTTATAGATAATCTACACACCCATCTAAATCCTTGCTGTGTTGTGTACTTTATCTATTTTTCAGTTAACAAATCTTGTCTATTAAATGCATGGAAAAAACTCCATATTTATTCTCTCTATATTTGACTTGGTTTTTCTATATTCAATACGTTACTTTAGGAGCCATTCATGAAACAATACCTAAAATATATTTCTCATCTTTCTAGGATTTTCTACTGATGAAGATGACCAAACCATTTTTATCCTTAGACATTTAAGTTTCCTAGAAATTGGGATTTTCATAGAGAATGTAAGAGCATTAAATGTTGACAGCTGGAATTGAAGATTTCTCAAATCAGTTCTAAGTCTTCGTGGAGCACAAGTTATGAATACAACTATAATAATCAAACAATAGAATCCTTTCTAAGTTCATAAAAAAATCCCATTTGAAAATATTGACAACAATTTGAATGTTCTTGAGTCTTGTCTGATCTAAATTAGTCCATTTGGTTGCTTTCATTAGATTTTGTGACTCCCTCCTTTGTGTCGCATCTATACCCTTTAATCTGTGGCTTTCCTTTACTTCTCACCTCTTTTGCAATCTTCTGCGAATTTCCAAAACTTTCTCTAGTACTCCATGAATTTATTCCTTGTCCACGGCCATGTTCTTTTACCTGTGTCTCTTCTAGTTCTCCGCAGCTAGCTCTAGTCCTTAACGGATTTTCTCTTTATCTGTGGCTTCCTCTCGAATTTAACTTTCTTCTACTGCTTTTCCTTCACATCCGTGGCGTTGTATTTTGTACCTTCAGATTCATCCCTTTATCTACGACTCTTAATAAAATTTTGCAGATTCTTTTAGACTTTAGTGGTTACCTCGTCATATCCACAGATTTCACGAAATCTAATTAATTCCCTTAGATCTTATACTTAATCATCCTCAAGGCTCTGAGAGTCGAAACTACCAATCAACCTTGATTTTTATCTTACCAAATCTTTTATTTTCATACATGGTTTATCTTGAGATACCTGCACAACACTTGCACTACACTTTTTGCAATTTTTTCAATCAATGTAACTTTACATCAATGACAACTCTCATGAAAATGAAAAATATCCAACAAACTCACCCTTGTTCATTGATGGAAACCTTCCAAGAATCACTAAAAAAATTTACGAAAAAAATGTTTAATCATTGCCCTTCTTGTTTCTATTTTTTTTGAACACTGTTCTTCTCCTTTACTTGGTGGTTTGTGATTTCAGTCTCTCTTCCCCTTTAAAAACAATGACAAAGTTCCATCTATGTTGTATAATGATAAAGATGCAGATAAACTATATAATTACATGTTCTTACCTCATGAAGCACCCCCTAGGATCATGATTCTTCACTTTTAGCACACCATTTGCTTTATCTTCACAAAGGTTCATCCATATGATTTGGTATGCTTGTGGCAATGCTCTCCCTAATATAATGCATTCTTTGATGATTTTTAGATGGAAGAACCCCTCAAATGAATATTGTTCGGTACTGTTTTGGAGAATATATTGCATGAGAATTATCCCTTACCTTATTTCCACACTTTATAGTTACTAGTGGGATTAGGAATGATCTGCAATTCATTCCTTAAGTGCTCAAATTTATATTTTGGTAGTGGCTTAGTCATAGTATCAACCATTTTTTGTTTTTTCCTCACATAATCCAAATTGATTTTCCTGTCATTCACTTGTTCGCTCAAGAAGTGATATCTAACTGCAATATGCTTGGTCTTTGAATGGAACACATGGTTCTTGGAGACACCTATTGCACTTTTGCTATCACAAAAAAGGAAATTGGGCTATCATTTATTACCTTGTAATCCTCAAATATCTTCTTCATCCAACGAACTTGAGTATTGTACATCACGAGAACTATATAATCTACCTTACATGTTGAAATTGACATTGATGCTTGCTATTTTCTTAACCTAAATACTAGGGAATTTCCAACAATGAATGTTCCTACCACTTGTACTCTTCTTGTCATCAATAGTTCTTACACAATCAACATCTGTATATGCTTTTATGTTTAAGTCACTAATTTTGAAGTACCATAGTTCATATTCAAGTGTTTGCATGAGATATATCAGAATTATATTTACCACCTTGAAGTGTCTTTCCCTTGGATCTTCCTGAAATATTGCAATAAGGCCCACTGCCAGCATGGTATTGGGTATTGATACCATGAATTATAGTAGACTGCCTATCATAGATCTATACAAATTTTTGTCTACTTTTGGTCTTTGCTCAACGTGCATCCTAATTCCACTGGCATTCCAATTAGTATGCAATCTTCCATCCTAAACCTTTTCAGTATTTATTTTATATATTTTGTTTGGGATATGAAGATACCTTTGTCTGACTAACTCATTAGTAAGCTCAAAAAGAATGAGAGGTCCCCAAGTATATAAATTTAAAATTATTCTTTCATCACATGAAAAAATTGATAATTCATTTTATCATGATCTCTGCAAAAACTAATATCATACACATACACAATGATAATGAGTAGATGATATCCTTCTTCTTTGATGTAAATATTGTTGTCAACAACGGCTTTTCTGAAACCCACCTCAATGAGGTATGATTCTAATATATTGTACCAAGATCTAGGATCTTCTTTGAGTCCATAAAAAGACTTTTTCAACCTACACACATGATCTTTATCTTTAGTTAGTGAAAAACCATCAGGTTGTTTAATATATACCTCTTCATTTAAAAAACCATTGAGGAAGGCTAAGTTACCATCCATTTGGAACACTCTGATTTTCTTATAAGCCATTTATGCTAGGAAGTGTCTAATTACTTCAATCCTCTCCACTGGTGCAAACATTTTATTAAATTCAATTCCTTCCACTTTTGTGTAGGCTTTGCATAATATTTGTTCCTTATTTCTTGTCACTTCTTCTTTTTCATTTTTTTTTTGAATACCCATTTAGTTCCTATCACGTTGTTATCCTTGGGTCTTGGCACTAGCTCTCAGGTTTACTTATGTTCAATTTGATCAAGTTCTTCATTAATCACATCAACCTAATGCTAATCCTTACTGGCTTATGCAACATTATTGGGTTCAATCATGGATAGGAGTGTTATGTCTTCATGGTTTTTTTTGCTCTCTTAGTTTTCTTCTTGTGAGATTTTCACCTTCTATGTTTCCAATGATCTACTTTGTTTGATGATCCCTCTTTACTTTTCTTAAGGGTGTCCTGGTGTCTTGTCTTTCTTCCACTTCATATAATTCTTCACGCAAACTATCCATTTCTTCATCATATTCTTATTCTTCATGAATATCATTATGTTGAGTGTTGGATTTGATAGATTGAGACACATCCACCTTTATATTTTTGTTCTCAATAATATTCTGCAGCCTTTTATTGGAGAATATTTAGGCCACATTGACTGTTGAGTACCCAAGAAATATGCCTTCATCACACATAGAATAGAATTTTCCCAAAAAAAAATCATATCTTTTGATGCAACATTGGCTTCCAAAGATTGTCATGTGTTTTACATTGGCTAGCTTGTTTTTCCACAGTTCATAGGGTGTTTTGTTAGTTTTTATTATTATTTGGGCTCTGCTTATAATGTAAACTGTTGTGTAGACTACTGCACTCCAATATATATCTAGAAGTTTAGATTCATTTAACATTGTTCTTGAAATTTCTTGCATAGTCTTGTTATTCCTCTCAACAACCTTATTCAACTGAGGAGTTATAGTGGATGAGAAAAATATTCTAATTCCATGTTCTTAAAAAAATTCAAACTCATTAGATAAAAATTCTCCACATCTGTCTGATCTCAAGCATTTGAGTTTTGTGTTCTTTTAATTATCCACAAGTGTCTTGAAGGTTTTAAATATTTATAGAGCTTCTGATTTAAGATTTAAGCAAGCCACCCATATCATTCTGGTGTAATCATCTATTAAAAGCATGAAATATAAATCTTGCATACTTTCAGTTCTGGTAGGCCCGAATAGATCCATATGAATCAGTTCCTGAGGTTTGGTGGTAGAATAATCTTTAGACTTGAAGGATCTCATTGTTTGTTTACCAAGTATACAAGCCTTGCATAGTGTGTGTCCTGGTTTTGTAATCTTTTGGATGTGTCTCACACAACCCTTAGCATTTATCTTCACAAGATTTTTAGAACTCATATGTCCCAATCTTTTGTGCCACAAACAACAATAATCCACTTTACTCAAGAGACAATTTTAATTTTTTATTTCATTTATAACATACATATTATTCTTGGTCCTTTTTTATTTTGCAACTTTCTCTCCTATTTTTCCATTTATAATGTCACCATGAATGTCATGGAATATCATATTATAGGATTTCTTGCACAATTCACTTACACTAAGAAGATTGTGCTTTAGTCCTTCTACATACAAGACATTCTCTATGATTATTTTTCCATCATCAAGAAACAAGGTTTCTTTCACAACTATGTTTTTTGTATTATTATCACCAAATCTAACAGCTCCTGATCCATTGTTTGACAAAGAGTTAAATTTTCTTTTGTCACCTGTTATATGACCAAAGCATCCACTATCTAGATACCATTTTTTTTTTCATTTTGCACATGAAACATGATTTTCACTATTGAGCAAGATACAATTCTCTTATTGACATATTTCTGTACGACATACACCTAGTTATTTTATTTAGGAGGTTCATGTTTTTTTGTTGAAGCTACATGACTCTTCTTGATATATTTTTAGTGGAAGAAATTATAGTTCATGTTAGAGTATAATGAACTATAGTTTCTTCTCTGGCATCTATCATATCTTTTACATTTCATGGATTTGTGCACAAAATGGTTACATAAAAAACAATAGACATAAAAAAATGTGTTTACCTCATAGCATTCATGATTATGTGAGAATTTATCTTCCTTTAGGTAGCTTTGATAATTTCTTTATTTAAAGTAGAAGAGGTACTTGGAATTGATGCAGTATTGTTTCCTTCATGCCTTGTAGACTCCTTTTATTTGCTTTCTTACTTGAAATGTATTCCTTATTTTGTCATTTGTATCTTGTTGACTTCTTAGTATTCCAGTTAGAACATTCCATATATTTTCCATTCTATCATATCATCTTGAATGTCATTTGTTCTATCTCAATCTTCAATCGTTCTAATTCAGAGTTCAGATTTGTGCATTCATCCTCCTTTTATTTTTAGGATTTGGAGATCTTTTCCACCCGAGTTTCAAGTTCTTTGCATTCATTAGTCTCTTCCTCTTCCTTCAATATTCTATTTTTATTAAAGACACAAATTTTTTCTTCAGTATTTTAATGTGCATCTCATCTTTTGATTCTTTCTCCTGCTCAGTTTCAATTCTTCAAGATCACAAACAAGTTCTGATTTTCATTTACACTTACTTCTTATTCATATTCATAGTTAACTACATTATTTCCTTTTGAGCTACATTCTTCAAATGCGTCCATAACCATAAATAAACATTCAGATTGAGCTTCACCATTCTCACTTTCAGAGCTTCCTGGGTTATTTGAATAAAATTCACTTGATTTTTCTTTTGAAAAAAAACTACTTTTGTTTTTAAAATATTTATTCTTTCCATATTTTTTCTTGAAGTTCAATTTTTTATTATTTTGTTTGTGAATTTCTTCATCATGATCATATTGAGTTTATTTATTTTTATTTGGGAATTTGGCAGCGAAACAACCTACTTTTCCATACTCAAAACATTTGAATGGAATTTTGTATTATATTTATTTGAGCCTCTTATTAGTCTTATTACGAACATTGCTTCTATATTTTCATGATTTTGTTTCATCCTCTTAGTTTGATTCTTTTGTCTCTTGTTTGGAATGGGTTTACTTCTTAGCTTTGAATGCTACTTCTTTCTTTGTAGACTTAGATCCAATGTTCCTCATTTTGTGTGCTGATAGAATTCTTTGTGGTTCATCTATTGTGATAGTATTCATGTCATTGGCCTCTTCCACAACTAAAATTTTTGCATCATATTTTATAGTCAAAGATCTCAAAATCTTTGGGACTATAAGAGATTCTTCTAGTTTCCTGCATACGCATCTGATCGTATTAATAACTCCATCTATTCTTTGTATGTAGGATGTTGTACTCTCATCATCTTTCATCTTCAAATTCTCAAATTGAGCTCTATAGGTCTGTAATTTAGCTAACTTAACATTATCATCTCATTCATTAATGACTCGAAGCTTAGTACAAATATACTTTGTTGTTGTGTAGTGCATTACCTTTACAATCTCTCTTTCATTCAAGCCACATAGCATGGCATTCATGGATCTTGAGTTGCACTCATATTCTACCTTATATGCGGAAGAAGTGATTGACGTGGCTGGAGGATTGTACCATTTCTCAACATATTCCTAGATATCGAAACGAAGTGACATAAGAAGATAGGTTTTCATACTTATTCTCCAGAATGCATAATTTGGTACAGTGAAGAGAGGTGATCTCGAGATTTATAAACCACCTTGTGCCTAATTTTCTACCATGCTTGTGAAAAGATGGTCTCCTTATAGATTTTAAGCTTCTACTAGAAAGACTTGCTCTGATACTAATTGTTAGATATCAAAGGAACTCAAAGGGGGGGTGAATCAATGTAGATTAAATTGTTTTAAAATAATGTCAATCTATAAATATTTAGTAGATTTTAGGGATATATCATAATCATTTAAGAAAACACATGCCAGATGATAAAAACTATGAACATAATATTTATAGCGGGAAACCCTTTCAGAAGAAAAATCCACTTTGAAACCAAGGATTTATTAGGAACACCAATTCTAAAGCATATAATGGTTTCTATTGAGCACTCACTAAATATCTGAAGAACCCACTCTAGATTATTCAAGCACCCACTAAAAGACAACTCAACACCCACTCAATAGATTTGAGAAAGAACCGACTTTCAAGGAGCACCTAACCGTATAATCTAAGCAACCACTTAGAAATAAATGTTTATTACAAATATTGTTATCCAATTTTTCCCCTCAGGAAAAATTGATCAAACATGACCTTGCACAAGGAACATGGATAAGGTGTTTCTCAGTCATGCAAGAACACATGTGATTTTCAAAATTTAGATTGTAGATGGAATGATCATGGAAATAAAAAGGTGGAAAATAAATGTACAATGAAAACATCAAAGAAGATCAGGACTTAGAAAGGAAAACAATGGAGAAAAGCCTGAAGTTTTCAAATTTCAGAAATTTCTCGACTTTGGAAAAACAAGACAAAAATGGTTTAAAATTCTGAAATCCCAAAACTCGAAAGTTTGAAATTTTTGACTTTTTGGCTTTCGGTTTTCAGAAATTCTCGGGCACAAAATAAGAAAAAGGAAGGAAAAGTTTCGAATCTCCAAAGTCTGAAAGTCTGAAATTTCAAACTTTCGTGGTTTTGGAGACCTCAAATATTGTGTTGGAAAAGCGAGCAAAAGTCTAAAATCCAAATTTTTGAAAGTTTGAAAATACCAAATTTTGGGTTTCGGGTTTCAGAAATTCTCGAAGGGAAAGTTTGAAAATGCGCTGAAAAATACTGAAACCCCGAAGTCTGAAAGTCCAAAATTTTAGACTTTAAGGTTTCGGGGTTTCAGAACTTTTGGATGCAAAGTTGTGAAAGGGAGAAAAAAGTCTGAAAATCTAATGTCTGAAAGTCCAAAATTACAGACTTTCAGGGTTTTTTTTCAACCTCGGGATGCATGAAATAAATGACCCCAAAAATTTTGAAAACATGAAGTCTAAAATTCCAAAATTTCAGACTTTTGGAACTTTCATACAATTTGGCGGATGAACAATGTTTTTCTCTGAAATGAAACTGTCTGAAATTCCAGATTTTCAGGTTTCAGAATTTCAGAACTCTCAAATATCAGCAATCCGCCATTTTCACAAAATTCACATCGACCTTCAGATGGCCATATCTTTTGAGTAGGAGGTCAGATTTGAGCAAGAGTGGGACTAAGTTCTTAAAATTGAAAAATTTAGTTCGGCATTTTTTGAGATATCCTAAGTTTCTTACCTACCACCATTAATGAAGTATGGGTTTAATTTCTTTCCCAACAAGGAACAGTGCATATTGGAATGGGTTTTGTAGTGGAACCCCTCATTGTTGCAGGTGATTTCAATGCTCTTTTGGGGTGGTTGAAGCAAGATTCAAATTTTTCTTTCCTTTCTCTCTCATATTCTTCCTATGTATTGTAAGGAGGGGAAATTTCTTAAAGGTTATAAAATATTTCCTTGCACCCTCCCTTCTTCTCTGATCTACAAGTGAATTTACGGATTTCAAACCTCCCATTTCAAACTGTAATGCAAGTTTGTGCATCTTGGCCATTGTAATGGACTGTATCAAATTCTTGGAGCAATAGGAATAAGTCTGTGGATGATTTCAACCCTCTCTTATGTTCATTATATCTTCCTGATCTCTCATTGCAATTCTAGTTATCTGTACATGGCGGTTGTATTACTCTTTTAATCATGTTTGTTTAATTGAAAAGTAGGTGTTCATTATTCCTTTGGTGCATCACCTCTATTAATTTAGGTTTATTTTCTTACATCTTCTTAACCCTGTCTCCTTGGTAATTTAGAGTATGTTTTAGAGTAAATCCTCTGAAAATTATATGTGTGCACCTGAATAGTGGAATAGGAACCAACCTTCATCCAGAGAGCTTTCCCGATTTCAAAGTCCCACACTTTGGGAAAAGCTCCATGTTATGCAATCACACTGAGAGTGTCAACCCATCAAGTTGCAGACATTCAGGGGTGTTGTGATTACGCATCAATGAATACAATGATCACTTAGTATTAGGATTGCTTACACAATAGATTATGATCACTCTCCCATATCTTTCTATGCTCTGTCACTCTCCCTATTCTTCTGAGTCAAACTCTTTTGATCACTCAATCGACCACTCTGATTTTCTTCTCATCTAATAATATCTTCAACAATTCATCTGCAGGCTTTTCTTTGGTCTCCATTTTCATCTATTTCTCCTTCATCTCGAATGGATCATTTTATCTTTTCAGCCGCTCCAATATTAACATGGATTTTTCTCTTTATAGACTATCAACACACCCCTCCACATTCCTTGTGTGTTGTGCACTCTATCTATATGTAACCTAATAATTTGGTCTATTAAATGCATGTAACAAAATCAAGATTTATTCTTCCATATTTGGCTTGATTTTGTTATATTCAATATGTTACTTCAGGAGTCATTTATGAGACAATACCTAAAATAGATGTCCCATCTTTCTAGGATTTCCAACTGATCAACATGAGAAAACCATTTTTTTCCGTTGACGTTTAAATTTCTTAGAAATCAAGATTTTCTTAGAGAATGTATCATCATTTTCACATAGTCAAATAACATTAAATGTTGACAGCTGGAAGTGAATATTTATCAAATCGGTTATGAGTCTTTGTGGAACACAAGTTATGTACACATCTGAAATAATCATATAATGGAATCATTATCAATTTTAGAGAACAAAGTCTGATTTGATCAAATTGACAACAATTTTATTGTTCTCAATTCCTTTATGATCTAAATTTGTCCATTTCGTGGCTTTCATTGTCTTTTTTTACCCTCTCCTACGTGTCATGGCTATACCATTTAATATGTGGATTTCATTTAATTTTCGCGTGTTTTTTAATCTTCCACTACTTTCCAAATCTTTCTCTAGTACTATGTGGCTTTGTTAAATTTCCACGACCATTTTCTTTTACCTGTGGGTCTTATAGTTCTAGTTGGCTAGTTCTAGTCCTTTGTGGATTTCCTCTTTATCCGTGTCTTCCTATAGATTTACACTTTCTTCCATGAATTTTCCTTCACATCCATGGCTTTGTCTTTTGTAATTGCAGATTCATCCCTTTTTCCATAGCTCTCACTAAAATTTGACAACTTCCTTTAGAATTTGGAGGCTATCTCCTCATATCCGCGACTTAGTTTAGATATTGTGTTGTTTTAGTCTGGACGTAGATGTGTTAATTGGATTGGATATGAGATGAGATGTTGTTATGAACTATATTTAGATGGATGAAATAGATATGAGTATATTTTTAGATTTTGAATGTATAAATTGACTGTGATGTGTTGATGTGATATGGGCTCATGGGTATAACATGTAAATGGATTATAGTTAAGTTATGTTGATTAGATTATGAATGTGTATACGGATATGATTTCATGGAGATAGCTTTAGATTTAGGATATATAATGGAGATGTGAATTTCATTTAGATTTAGATATTGGATGTGTTGTATGAACATATATATGAGAGATTAGACCATAAATCAGAATAGAAATCCCTGTTCAATGTGGGTAAGTGTGATTACAATGGAAATTTAAAAAATGGTTAGATTGAAAGGTATGAATAGAACATCACCTTTTTAGGGTGATCCAAATATAGGAAGTAAAATTTTATCATAGTAAGGAGTGCACGTAAGATATAGGCTTTGTGACTGGATTGGAGGTTAAATGTAAATAAAAAATATGAACAAAGAAATTCACTTACGTCCATATGGCATGTGTTAACATACAACTCATGATAGTTAGTAACATATAAGATCATGAGGGGAAGATAGAAGGTGTTCTTATATACCTATTGTAGACACAACAAGGGTTTTATGTGTAGTTTATATGGGGGAAATAGTTTCTCCTTAGCTGGTTATCCTAGGTGTATGCCCCAAATCTTATCATTATTGCACAAAGTGATCATTATGGGAAGTCTACTTTGGATGGTAAATTTGATCAATGAGGGAAGCTTTCCTAAGATGCATTATTTTAGATGGAATCATTTTTATTTTGATTTTTTTAAGGATGATCGATATGAGAATATTTTAATTCCATGATATGATAAAATATCCATCCTTTGAGGGAGTGGTCTATAATTATGGATTTTTGATTTGGTCTTTTGGATTTTGATTGTCGATGGTAGGATAAAATACGTGATAGTTGTTCTTGGAGGAATAACTATATACTTTTGATAATATTTACTTTATTTAAATAGCTCTCTGTTGAGCTAGAAGTATGTATTTTAGTATTGTATATAGTATAACTTCGATTTGATAGATGTCCTTCGACATAACAGTCTATATGAGCATCCAATTTTTCTAATTTTAAAGTTTAGCTAAGGATATCCTAGTAGACCAATTGGAAAGGGGAAGTTATGTGTATAGACTACACCTATGGACCCTTATCACGGTTTCTGTAGGTAGATAAGAAGGAGATGAATGTAATTATTGCATGATTCCCACCTAACACAAAGAACTTGTCCATAAGGAATATGATATGAGCACAACCATGCTAATCATATTTGAGGTAACATATAGGATAGTGACAGAAGAACACATAATTCCAAATCATTACAATAGAAAATGTAGGAGGTTAATGATGAAAATGATATCTTTAATGTGACTAATGACATTTTAGTAAGTGTATTAACATCAGAAAGGCCGCAAGTGTAACACATTGAGAGGCTCCTTTTCAATTTTACCATCATGGGAGGATAAGTGGTAAGCCCTAGACCCATACTTATTAGTGAAAATGTATGGTCCAATCTAGTTCAAAGAAAAATTCCCACGTTGGCTCCTTTCCAGAGTAGTGACATTCTAATTCTCTTTTAAGACAAGATCACCAATGTTGAAGTCGTGTTCCCTGATATGTTTATTATAAGTGTTTTTAATACATTCTTGGTAGATGTGTTTATTTTGGAGGGTGATTAAGTGAAGTTTGTCTGATAGTTTAAGTTGTGTAAAATTCTCTTGTTGTAAAAATGGGATTATAATTTCAAGAGGAGGAGGGATTCAAAGTTTTAGATAAGAGATAAGGGAATATTTTTCGTAGGAGTGAGAATTATAGTCTGATTATCCCAAAGAGAGAAGGGGATATGAATTTTCTAAGCCCGAACCACATTACTGATAGTTTTGGAAAGAATTTATTTAATAATTCTTTGAATATCTTCGCTTTAGTCGTTAGCTTGTGGATAGTATGAAGAAGAGATTATAATCTTTATATTGAAGGTGTCACAGAGATTCTTAAGTTATATGTTTTCGAAGAAATTTCAATTGTCCATGATGGGTTGATAGAAACATTAATCGATTTTGTTATCTTTGGTTGATTAGAGCCGAATGGATTACACCTATTTAGTGAAATTATTTGGTAGTGTTGAGAATTGAATGATGATGTTGAGAAGAACATGGATTAATTAGACTAAGAGGTCGAGGACCCATTGTGACAAAGGCCATAGATCTTGAGTTGGTTACAAATATTGACTAGGGATATGGGTGAGATTAGAATGATACCAGAACTTGACGTACTTCTTAACATATTCATAGAAGTATTTGTTGAAAGTGATCCAATAGTATCACATCCAAATAAGGTTCTTCGCGATGGCCAAACTACTAAAGTGTTCACCACATATTCTATCATGGACTTCTTATATGGCTTAGATAGATTCATGGGTTTGAATCCATCATTATAAAATATCTTCAAACCCACTTTTATAGAGGATTTCACAAAATATAATGTAATAGTTGGCGCATTGAAGGAATGACCTCCTATAATTTTTGAATAGGTCAGATAGAATTTTTGATTGAGAGAGATAATAAAAGAACTGAATATAACAAAGATCAATTTAGTTGGTTTCTATTATATTTACATAAGGAATATCATTAGAATGGGATGGTTCATTGATGCAATGGACAACAACAAAGAATTTGAATTATTATGTTATCAAAGGGGTGAGTGCTACAAGGGATGTCATTGTCTCTGCAAAGTGATTGCATGAATGAGGAACAATTTCGATAGTTTATTGATTGAAGGCTTTGAGGAGAAAATCTATGATCCTTGTATTTTTTGATGACTTCATTTTTACATTGATAACTCCCTTGATTTGATTAATGATAAGTTGGTAATCGCCATATATGTCAAGTATTTTGTCACCTATCAAGATAATCGTTAGGATTCCTAAGATAAGGACCTCATACTCTCCCATGTTATTAGTACATTCGATTTTGAGCCTATAGGTGACAATGATAAGAGTCTAACAAGGAGGAATAATGATGATGTTGGAACCTCCCCATTTCCAACACTTAGAACCATCAAAGAAAGGTGTCATTTTAAGGGAATAATAGTCATGATCAATTGTGTCGATGGATTTGTCAGGAAATTTCTCATGGGGAAGTTCATTATTAGAAATAGGGGCTTCAGTGAGTTAATAAAATATAGCCTAGCCATTGGTTGATTTTTGGGATATGAATCCTAGGTCAAACTCATTCATGAGCATGAGCCATCAAGTGATTGCATCATTGTGATAGGTTTTTCAATGCATAGCTTTCAGGGTATTAAAGCTAGTGACATCGTATGTATTGTTATTAATAAGGTAGTGGTAAAGCTTGGAAGCTGTGAAGTAGAGAGTGCATGATACTTTTTACATTTAGTGTAGCGGGTTTCATAATCATGAAGAGTGTGGATGATATAATAGATAGCCCGCTCCCTACCTTTCTGATCACATTATACAAACTTGGCACCTAGAGCATGGTCGATAGTAGAGAAGTAAATATGGAATGGATTCCCCTCTTGTGGAGGCATGATAATAGGTGGCGAAAGAATATATCGATAGAGTTCATCAAATTATTTTTTAAAATTTGTATCCAACTTGAAATGTGTGTATTCTTGAAGGAGATAATGGATAGGTTGGAAACAAATAGAAAGTTGTGAGATTAAGCGACAAATTGATTGAAGTTGGCCTTAGAGGATATGAAGTTTCTTTACATTGATACTAGGAGGCATCTCAAGGATTGATTTTACCTTTGGGGGTTGACTTAAATACCCCTAATCAAAATGATGAATCCAAGGAGTTTTCCAGTTACAACGCCAAACACACATTTAGTGGGATTGAGGTGAAGGAATTATTGGATAAGGTGTACAAAGAGGATTTCAAGGATGGTAAGATGGTCTTTTCAATACTCGAACTTGGCCAAGAGTTCATTGACATAATCCTTTATGGTTTTTTGGATGAGATCGTGGAAGATATAAGTCATGGCACATTGATAGGTGGCCCCAAATTTTTTCAAACCAAAGGGAATAATGTAGTAATAGAAGGTTCCCCAAGGTGTGATAAGGATTTCATTTTAATAATAAAAACCATCCATAGGAGAAAGAATTTTTTGGCCAACTGTTATGTTGACAAGATGATCAATGTTAGGAAGTGGGAAGTTTTCCTTGGGACAAGTAAAGTTTAAGTCTCGATAATCTATTCATATTTGAAGCTTCCTTAAGATTTTAGCAATGTACATGATGTTAGAAAACCATCGAGGATAATTGATGGGTTAGATGAAGTTGGCTGAAAGAACACGTTGTAATTCTTCATTTACAAGGAGGGATACGTGAAGATGCATGTACGATGTAGCTTCTGCTTAATTGGCTTGGCATTAAAGATGGTGATGATATTATGAATGATGATACTAGGATCGAGGCCTGACATGTCGGCGTATGACCATGTGAAGGCATTGCTATGATTGGAGAGGAAATTTTTCAATGATTCTAGCTCACCTAAATCATCATATTGATCGACTTTGAGGATACGAGGCTCTTCTGAAGTCTCTATGTTGACATTGATGATGGATTCATTAATAACGATGGATGTGTTAGAAGAAATGCCTTATGAATATGATAATATTCCTCCCCCATATAGGAAAGGATAGATTCATCATTTTTACATTGAAGAACGTGGATTGTAGGGGAATCCTCCTCTACTATCCTAGGGAATTTAAGAGAAAGGGACCTATTTTTACCTTCATCCTAATAGGTGATGGGTCCTTGAGCGAACATAGAGATTAAAACAAAGTTAGGGGGAAGTGATATGATGTCATCCGTGTTTATGTGTTCATTAGATAAGGAATGGTATGATGGTTCCCTATTTATGGGGGGTTCATAAGAAGTGTGTGCAAGAAAGTCAATGGGGAATTATTGGAATCCCAATCCGTACTTCTCATGGGGTTGGTGAGATTGATCAAGGACAAGATCATGTATACCTTTTTCATAGAATTCCAGATCAAAATACTTCCAGGCACAATAGTCGAGATAGGTGTAGGAAAAATATTTGTTGTAAATAATATAGAATACATTGAGTATGGCTTGGTATGGGGTTGATTATTGGCGTGGGGAAAAGGGTGATCAATGCCACCGTAAACAATATTGGTTTTAAGGTAAGGTGTTCCAAAGGAAATAAAATACCTTATTATGTATCAGTACATGGTAGATTTGTAAGGTCTACAAAATTTATTTGAGTATGGGGAGAGAATTAAGAGCAAGGAGTTAATACTCACCCAGCGAGAGATGATGCATTAAAAGGATTCGTCACTAAGAAACTTAGATGCAGGTAAACACGAAGTAGTCAAAGATTAAGAATATGATTATTTATATAGGATGAGAACAACATTTTTCACATAGGTCATATGACATTATTTGAAAGGAGGAAGATCAGTTAGGAGTGTATGGATTTTACCCTCCTAGTCATGTTATTAAGACAGTCATAAAGGGTGGATGGGATACAACGCATCACATGGGTCCATGGGTGTCTAGGAAATACGTAGTATTGGAATTACCCTTATACGATATAGAAGAGTTCAAGAAGTATTTTCTCACTAACTTTGATAGGAAGTATGACCATTCCTAATGCAGGGGAAACATTATCATTAAAAGCTCAATGGATTGCAGCTGATTGGGTGACAATAGTGTTGGGAAGCTTAATTGATTACATATGAGGGATGAAATAATGTTAATGCTAGCACCGTTATGAATCATGGATTGTCTAATCAAAGTGTCATTTATATAAAAGATATAAAGAGGGGAAGATCATGATCTTTGGGTAGAATCATCAAAGGAATTAGTGACAAAAGTTATAAGAGCTCCACTAAGGGACACGAAAGGTTGGGGTTCATTGGTTGTGATTGGGATGTGTTTTATGGATTTAATTAGAGCTTAGGAATGGGGAGAGAGGATTTGGATAGTCTCAAAAAGTGACATTTTTAACAGGAACCTGATGTAGTTCTTTCACGATGATTTTCTCTATTGCAACAAGCTTATGGGATTGTTGAGTGGCTAGAATAGATACTTTAGCCTTGGATGGAGAGGGATATGAAATAGATTTGTTGGGAAAGAAGTGATGATAATTCTCATTTTTTATTAGGTGGGTGGTTAAGATTCATGAGTAAAAAGTGAGTGGTAACACTAATGACATTTATGTAAACAGGGGGACCCTATTTAGAAGGGTTAGAATTTGGTGGTGGGATTGTGAATGAAGGTGTGGATAGAGGGATAGATTTGAAGCTCTTGGGATTTACTGATTTTGTATGGGGCTTGTGTTTTAGCTGTATGTGAGCTAATGAACGGAAGGGGGTGGTCCTCCTCAATGAGAAGATCACCTTTTTGTGAGAGGTTGTGGATAGCTATTTATATATCCTTGAAGTGATCTATGTTGTGACCATGTACACAATGATATGTACAGATAAAATTTTAATTAAACCATGAGATATTCCACCCACATGAGTTAAAGGACTTGATGGGGAGAATAGTAATCATGGATTCTTAGATAAGGTGATGGATAATTTCAGACTAAGACTCATTAGAGGTTTTGGGAAAGGAAATCATGGATTTTATATTGATTTAATTAGGAGGGGAGGGTGTAGGAAAAAGAGGTTCCTTATTATCATGGGATTTTGTACGGACTTTAGACTCGAATTTGGATTTGAAAATAGGAGTATATAATCTTGGTTGGGATTTTTTGGTGATGGGAGACTTAGATGAAGGAAATGATACCAAAATGGATGGATGAGGTCCTAATATGGATGATTGGATATGGGGCTTTTTAGGGAGAAGCTATAATTTATTTCATGGATGAGAAATGGATATATGGATGGGGGTGGAAAGGATCTTTGATGTCTATGCTGATGCGTAATCACAACACCCCTGAATGTTTGTAACTTGATGGGTTGAGACTCTTAGTGTGATTTCATAACATGGAGCATTTCCCAAAGTGTAGGACTTTACAATTGGGAAAGATCTCCTGATGAATTCCCGTTCCTATTCCTTTATTTAGATGCACACATTAAAATCATAGAGGATCTACTCTAAAACCTATTCTAACTTTCCAAGGAGACAAGGTTGAGTAGATGCAAGAAAATAAACCTAAACTACAAAGGTGATGTCGCAAAGGAATTTTGAACACCTACTTTGCTATTAAACACAAACCATAAAAATGTAATACAACTACCATGCACAGGTAACCAATACTGTAATGAGAGATCAAATGAAGGAAATGAACAAAAGAGAGTGTTGAAAATCATCCGCAGACATGTATTATTGCTCCACAAATTTGATACAGTACACTACAATGGCCAAGAAGAAAAAATTTCAGTACAGTATGGAGGTGAGGTTTGAACTCCACAAATTCACTCGTAGATAAGAGAAGAAGGGAGGCTGTAAGGAAAAATTGTCCAACCTTTTAGAAAATGCCCCTCCTTACAATATATAGGAATAATATGAGAGAAGGGGAAGAGATAATTTGAATCCCACTCTAACCACCCCAAAAGAGCATTGGATTCACATACAAAAATGATGGGTTCTACTATGAAACCCATGCCTCCATGTACTATTACTTGTTGGGAAAGAGAGGAAGCACATACCTTCATTATGGTGGTAGGTGGGAAAATTGGAACACCCTCTAAAAATGGCAGACTGTATTTCTTCATTTTGACTAACTTAGTCTCACTTGCTCAAATCCTCTCTTCATTCATTACGGTGGTAGGTGAGAATCTTTCCAAAAAGTCCTCTCTTGCTCAAATCCAAGCTTCCACTCAAAAGATATGGCCATCTGAAGTTTAAGATGTCGTTCTGTAAAAAATGGCCAATTTGTGATCTAACGTTTGTGGAGTCCGAAATTCATGCAACCTCTCAAATCCCAAAGTTCAAAATTTTGGACATTTCCTTTTCCGAAGTCATAACACTGTTTATTACTGAAAATCACCTGAGTGTTCTGAAATTTTGATACCTAAAAAATTGAAAGTCTGAAATTTTGGACTTTCAGAATTCAGAATTTTGGACATTGACTTGACTTTTTCACCTTTTCTCACTGAAGACTATGAATTCTAAAAACCTACATTGAAAGTCTAAAAATATCATCGTGTTAACCTGAAACCTACATTGACCTTTGAAATATGAACCCTTTTGGGATTCAGACTTTTGGGATTTTAGACATTTCGATTCATTTTTTTGATTTTGTCACCGAAACTTCCAAAACCTTGAATCCCACACCTTTGAAAATTTGAAACCTGAAAGTACAAATTTCAAACTTTCAGGGTTTGAAATTTCAAGAATTTTGCTCCATTTTTCCAACTTCACACCCCGAGAGCTCTGAAACCCTGAAACCCAAAAGTCTTAAATTTTAGACATTCAAACTATTGGTATCCAATTTTTTTCTCCTTTTCAAGCCAAGCAACAATAAAAAAATGACAAGGAGCTTAGAGGCAGATAGGTCATATTGTGTGTTGTTTTGTAGCCAGGAATGAGATCTAACTGACCATTTGTTAATCAGATTTGTGGAGAGATCGATAACACCTTTGAGAGTATTTGACATGTCCTCAATGCATTAGGTCTTGCCTCTTCGACTTGGGTGAGAGGACCCTTAGTGTATCCTCTTTTTGATGAAGGAGATGGAGATATCCTTCCTTTGCACAAATTCTATGAAGGGAACCTTGGGAAAGTACGGTCAATGCTCCATGATTTAACTCTTAATAGTTGTCACTTCTAAACGATGGAGATATTTTGAACACAAGGCTAAGGTTACTAAATAAATTAAGAAATCATGATTGTTCTGCATATTTTTGCAAGTAGATTTTTCTCCTTTGTTAATACACTGGGAAAACAGGGATATTTCATGTTGAATCAATGGTTTTGAAATTAATTTTGTGGGAGATGAAGCAAGATAAAGTTGATTATACCTGATCTTCAAAGGGACTACACAACAATGAACAACTTCACAACATAAAAATTCATAACAATCAAGACATTCCTTTAACCAGAAGGTGTCCTTTAATGGAGGCCAAAATCAACATGTTTTCACATAATCTTTGAGACTCCAAATTGAAGGCTCAAATTGATTGACACAATTCAAAACTAAAGTTTCTTATTAATCACGGCTAAGGTACACCTGGAGACTTACAGACAATGTTTAACAACAAATAACAATCAATTGATTTGAAATTTGTTTATCTCATCCAAGATGAAGGCTCTTCTTGAAATTAAATTGCAAATATAATTAGACTATCACAGGGATGAGATCCTATGTGATTTCACAAAAAATTTAGTGTAAGATTGCAATAGAAATGAAAGAAATTATTTATAGACATTCTGAAACAAAGCAGACACAAAATTGCTAGAGATTAGACTCAAATTAATTCCAAAATTGCTTAAATTCATAAGCAGGGGAAAGCTTCTAGAGAAATCTCAGTGCTTGTCGATGGCTATACATCTGTAACCAACTGGACATGACAGAAAATCTAACACAGAAGAAAATAACAGGTTATCTCAGCTTTGGTCTCTTGTGAAGATGACTTTCTCAAAAAAAAATCTCAAGAATTCAAACTCCGACAATTTGTAAGAGTATTGTCATTGCATTTATACATTTTTTCCCACTCAATTTTCCCCCCAAAAGAAGATAATATTCAAGGTACCTTTGCTTGTTACCAATTTGTTTCAAATATTGATGTTTAACAAATTCAGATCTAAAATCTGCCAGTTGGACCAATTGTGAGTTGATCACATTTCTTGGACCCTCGACTAATGACTAGGATGTCATGCCACAACTTTTCGAGAGTCCCTTTAACCATTTTGATTCTGTCATGCAATAAATCCCCTTTTTAATCATTTTTTGGAGCCTATGCATAGCAGGAATTGACAGGTCATGCCATTTTTCTCTTAAGGCAACGACTTTTAAACCTTTTACACCTGTACTTTCATCATTTCCTCCTTTTCCCTCCTTTTCCTCTACAATTCTGCCCCGCATCCATCTCCTCTGGTAATTCCCATATTTTCTAGTGCCTGAGTAATTCCCTCTTCAAAATATCAACCTCAACAATCCTTGGACTCATAATTTAATTTTCAAATCTATTCAATGGCACCTTACCAACAGAGATGAGAAATAATTTCATCAAAGAACAATGAAAAATAGTGCGTATTTACGTCTTCAAGAGTATTGGAGAAAAAATGGTGGAAAAAATAAGTGAAATGCACAACAACCATTGATCTTACCCCTTTTCTGCTTTATATCATAGCCGTCTAAGTGTTTCCTTGGCACAAATACAAAAGAGAAGCACAGAGGCAAGTCTCAAACATGCGCAAGCCATCCACGTAACCTGGGCCCAAGAAAAATTCCTTTGGCCTTTGAAAAGTCTTGGTGAAGAAAAGAACCAATGGGAGCCTCCATGTGTCTCAATGGCACATTTTGTTATAGTCCCCAAATGTAGAAACCCCAAACAAGCATGGGATCAACACGTGTCTCAGTCCGGCAGAGTCTATTAAAAAGTTGAAGGTTCAGCGGAAGGCACCATGAGTCTAAGGTCTAAGTTAGTCTCCTTTGACTATTCAAAATTCCAAGTAAAAAGACAAAGTGAGTAGAAGCCTCCAAGTGTCCTCCTGGAACTTCTTCAAAATAAAACTCATGGGCCAGTCCCCAAACATGCGTGGTCCCTCCATGTTTCCCAGACCCTTTAGGAAGTTGCTTGAAAATTCTAAGGGAAGGGAAGGACTAGCAGAAACCTCCACGTGTCTTTATGGTTCAACTTCAAGATAATGCCGAAGAGAAGAGACCCTGAACAAGGACGGGCTCACCACATGTCCCATGCTTCAAAAAACTTGTTTGAAGAGTTGAAGAATAAATTGAAGCTAGCGGAAGCCTCCACCTATCCCCTAGTCAAAATTTTTAAGGTGGCACCCTGAGGTAGATTCTCAAATGAGCACCAGCCCACCACGTGTCCATGGCCTACTAATAACTTTACCAGCTGCATGAAAAAATTGTCTAAGTCTGGGAAAAGTAGCAGAATCCTCCAGGTGTCCCCCGACGTAAATCAAAGGCCAAACCAAAAGGTGAATTTTCAAAAGAGCGTCATTTCCTCCATGTTGAAAAGTTTTGGGTTCAGGCGAGCCACAGTGTTTTTAGAGTTCCCCCCGAGCCGCATCCAACTAAAGAGGGCCACGTTTCCATTGATCCAAAGATGTAAATTTGACAGAAAAACTCACCCGTCAAACTGTAAAAATGCAGGAAAACCACCGTTTGATCCTGGAGATGAATTTTTCTTCAAGGAAAGAAAATTTGGAGATGTTATAAGTTTCAAACATCATTCCTCTTAGCTAAATCCAATTAGGTTTCCTTAGGCATTTAAGATAATCAATTATAGGGACAAACACTATGTGATTGCAGAAAAATGGAAAGAAAAGGAGCAACCTGAGTTTTACACCCAATTTAAAGAATCCCTCAAATGGATAGAGAAATGAAAAAAAAATTCTGGACCTTTAAGTGATCCTCGACTAATGGAAAGGATTGATCATGGAAACCAAATGGAGGAGAGAGACTTCAAGCATCAACACAGGGAGACAGAAAACATGACAACGGCTGTAAACTGAGGAAATTCATTGACAAATGGAGCAAGACTAATTTGAGCACCAACATTGGCTCCGAATCGGGGATGGGCACTCCTTGTGAGTGTCACAAGAACAAATAGTAGACCAAGTGCCAAAAATAAACCATTGGGCAATGGAGTCAAAGAATAAGCTTGCATTGTATAACAACCATAACCATCCTCTAAAAAATGAACCAAGAAACCAGCGAGAGTAGGACACCCAGGACCAGACCAGACAAAAACAAAAAAGCAGAATGAAAACAAAGAGTTCTGTACACTATACAAATGGAGTAGCACCCTGATTCATGAGAAATACAACCAAGGAAAATGCTTGAAATGCTTTTCCACTCTGGATATGACCATGCTAAGTAGTTCTAATATGTTTTTAACAACTGGCCATATGATTGCCTCTCTTTTCCATCTAAGTCACTATCTGAACACATTTCTTAATGTTTATCCTTTGTACCTGAGTCAATTTTTCTAACATCTTTTGAGGGAGCATAAAACATCAAAGTCTCAGGAAAATCATCCTACTCGTGATACCTGCATTGAAAAATTTCATAATCCTTGAAAGCAACATAACTCACAAAGTTATCAATATCAATATATGCATGTAATACTTCATAAGAAGCATTGTTGGGGTCCTAAATAAGATATAACATCTTATTTTCACAAAGTAACTTCACAAGGTTGCCCTCAATTGGTATGGTGGCATAAGACATGTCCATGTGAAAATTTCCACCAACACTTGTAGCCCACTTCCTTGATAACAACATGCCCCCATTTAGTAGGTCAAATCAACGAATGACAACATCAAATTTCAGGTTCTTACCCGAATAAGCTACAAGTTTTACCACCAGGCCTTTCACACACCCTAAAATAGGCACCTCTCTAGAATCTATTTTAGTACACTTTCCATAATTTTCTGTCACTTTAATGTTTAATTCATTCATGAATTTCAGAGGCGTAACATTACATGATACTCCGGAGTCACACCATACAACTGTGCATTAATTTGTCTTTAATAATCAGTGTTGTAAAAAACTGGATCAATAATTAACTAAGACTAAACTAAAGATGTTCCCAAGTAGACTTCAGGTGGCTCACCTGGTCTCCTCTAATGTTTTTGTGGTTTTTTCTAGACTCTAAAATTGTTAAAGGAGTGTTTACATTATTTGTATTTCTGCCTTGGGTAATTTTTTTCCTTCCCCCAATCCCAAATACTCAAAATCCTTATGTTACTATGCACCAAGGAATCCTAAGTAATTCCATAATTGGGACAGAAATCTTGATCTGACTCAATACTTTGGGCAATGTCATAATGAGCATGTATTTGGGAAAAGCAACATGTTCGGAGAAAGGTTGACAGAATTCATCTGATGGCAAGAGGATTTTTTATATTCTTAGCATAGGGTGGGCACACCAAGTTCTACTTGATACAAAAAGGTCTTTTCCATCTGCATCTTTATTTGGAGTCTCTTTTGGGACATTGGTGAGAACTGGGGTCTTTGGTTTTGGCTTGAGGCCCTACCCCTTTGATAATGCTACTTCTTGTGTTATACTCCTTTTCTTGGGCAAACAACATCATTCATTAGCATTAGTTCATATCCTCTTCTGATGGGATTTATCCATCATACTTATTAATCATTAGAGCTCTTAAGTACTCAAAATAATTATTAGGTACTTCAAAGGTCTTGTACCATATCTATTTCTAGGAAGTATGAGAGCGAGGAAGAAGTAGGTACCTGGTGAATGCAGTCCCATACAATCTTATAGAAGTTCTGGCACTTAACAACTGAGTTGAAGTTTCTCCTTGCTTTGAGCTTGTAAAGTAGTCTACCATGCATGCATGCATCATCAATGTTGTCATCATCATCAACTTCTTCAACTTTTTATCTACTTCACATGGCAGGTGGGGTAAGAAGCATTTTTCACACCAATCCATTTGATTTATCTCTTCAACAACAGCAACTCTAGCATTTAGAGGATTAGGCACTACTCTATTCTCCCTAACTTAGGGGTTATCTAACTCCCATAAGCCCTTTACCTCTATCATCATACCTTTGGTAATTTCTAGGATGAATCACTAATTCTATCTCATCCTTGTTTTCCTATGCTTGACCCTGAGGACCTTGGCCAATTCCTTTTTTTTCCTGGGCCATCTTGTAAGAGATTTCATTGACAACCCCAACCAAAGTTCTTACAACTTCCTCATGATCCACAGCCTTACTCGATTGAGGCTTATCGGGGTTGATTAGTTTAATACCCTCTCTCTTAGGAGATTTTCCAACTGCTTTGATGTTGTTCTCAATTTGTAGAGCCATGGTAAAGGCCTGCCTCATAATCCTAGGGTTCTTATCCCTCAAATAGTAAGAAAAATTATTATCAAATTCATCTAAATACTTTATCAGACATGATTCATCACATGGCCTCAAATTAATAGGAATTCTTCTTAATATTTTGTTAAATCTAGTGTTGAAATCAATGCACTAATTCATTAGGATTCATTTTTTATATTTTGAAACTCTGACTAAAAGAAACATAGGGTCTGATTTATAACCATACTACATTCTAAAGGCATTATTCATCTCTGTCTCAGGAGTAAATGCAATTATCTGGACAGAGATTTATAAAACTTGCCCTTGCATCCTGCTTCTAGATTATGAGTAAATAATTTAATGTATACATATTTAAACTCTATTTCGAAATCCTTCATCATATTGACAAAGAGTTTCAAGTGTTGATTACTAGTTATTGCATTATTTCCTTGAAACTTAGGCAATCTATTTATTACATCATGTGGCACAACATTTGGATAGCCAGCCATACCTCTAAAACTGATGGGACCAAAATTATTAATGAAAAATAGAGGTCTGGGTGGAGGCTGAGCCATATTATTTGTAGGAGATGATATATTATAAGGGAAACATAATGATGAGGAGTGAGGGGTCTGTGTGGTACAGGGATACAATTTTTTATAATGACTGCCCTCTAAAGGCTCTGTCTCTTGGAAAAATCTATTATATTTTTAAAATACAGGGGCAAATTGAGAAGAAAATGTTTCAAATACAGATGATGACCCTCTCTAGATGGAGAATTTAATTCAACAAAGAGGCTACCTGATTCAGAAGAACTCGAGTAAGTATTGCAATCTTCAATCACATGATGATCAATTTCATGAATGGAGATCTCCTTTCTTGATGCTTGATCTCCAACAACCTTCCAAATTCTTCTGCCTTCTGTAGTAGACTTTCCCAGCTCCTGAAACAACCTTCTACTAGGGTCTTTGACAAAGAAAGATCTTGTTCCTTACATATTTGTAGATATTAGTGACAAATATTTCTTGATATATGTTCAATACACTAGTATTTATAAACAATTTAAATAGTATGGAGTCGCCACTAAGGATTTTCACCTTAGTTTTTACAAATTCACTATGAAAGACCTATTAAATGTCTATGAATAACATATTCATGCAAAGCTTACAATATCTACTCTTCTTTTACCCAAATTTATTAATGATGATACAAATCCTAGTACAATAATTGTATAAGCTTGAAATATTGAACTCAAACCTCATAACTTTGAACAATTCTTAAATATTTGAGCAAATAATGATGTTTCAGAAATGTCTTTGTACTTTAAAATATTTGAAAAGCATTACCAGGGTCTGTAGGCATACACCATTGTTCAAATACTTCAAAGAGTCCCTGGCAACGATGCCATGAGTGTTTTTATCAAAATTCATTCTCCTTTTCAAGCCGAGCATCAAGACAGATTCGAAAGGGAGCTTAGAGGGAGATAGATCATAGTGTGTTTTGTTTTGTAGCTGGGAATGAGATCTCACTGACCCTTTATTACTTATATTTGTGGAGAGACAGATAGCACATTTGAGAGGATTTTACTTATCATTACTACTTTAGGCCGTGCCTCTTCGACCAGGGTGAGATGACCCTTATTACAACCTCTGTTTGATGAAGGAGATGGAGATATCCTTCCTTTGCACAAATTCTATGAAGGGAACCTTGGGAAAATATGGTCAATGCTCCATAATTTTACTCTTAAGAGTTGTCACTTCTAAATGATGGAGATATTTTCAATAGAAGGATAAGGTTACTGAAGACATTAAGAAATCTAGATTGTTCTGCATATTTTTGCAAGTGGATTTTTATCCTTTGTTGATACACAGGGAAAATAGGGATAGTTCATGGTGGATCAATGGTTTTTTAAATTATTTTGGTGGGAGATGAAGTAGGATAAAGTTGATTATACCTGATCTTCAAAGGGAATACACAAAAATGAACAACTTCACAACAGAAAACTTTAAAACAGTCGTGACTTTCCTTCAGGAAGAAGCTGCGCTTTAATGGAGGCCCAATTTAGCATGTTTACACATAATATTTGAGACTCCAACATGAAGGCTTGAATTGAAAGACTCAGTTAAACACTAAATTTTTTGATTAATCATGCCTAAGGTACACCTGAAGAGTTATAAAAAATCTTTATCAACAAATGACAATGAATTGATTTTAAATTTGTTTATCTCATCCAAGATGAAGGTTTTTCTTGAAATGAAATTGCAAATACTATTAGACTGTCATAGGTATGAGATCCTCTGTGATTTCACAAAAAATTCAGTGTAAGATTGCAATAGGAATGAAAGAAACTATTTGCAGACATTCTAAAACAAAGAAGACACAAAATTGCTAGAGATTAGATAAAAATAAATTCTAAAATTGTGTGGATTAATCAACAGGGGAAAGCTTCTAGAGTGATATTAGTGCTTGTCAATGGCGATAAATCTACAAACCAACTTGACATGATAGAAAATCTAACAAAAAATAAAATAACAGGTTATCTCAGCTTTGGTCTCTCGGGAAGACGAGTTTCTCAAAAAAAATTCTCAAGAATTAAAACTCCAACCATTTACAAGAGTATTCTCATTATATTTATACATTTTTGCCTACTCAATTTCCCCTCCAAAAAGAGAAGAATATTCGAGGGACCTTTGCTCATTACTAATTCATTTCAGACAACGATGTTTAACAAATTTAGATCCGAAATCTGCTAGGTGGACCAATTTTGAACTGATTATATTTCTTGGGCACTTGACTAATGACTAGGATGTTATGCCACAACATTTCACAAGTCCCTTTTATCATTATAATTTTTTCATGCGAGAAATCCCCTTTTTAATCATTTTTCAGAGCCTTTGCGTAGCTGGACTTGATAAGTCATCCCTTTTTTTCTCGAGGCAACACCTTTTTCACTTTTTCTACCTACACTTTCATTATTTCATCCTTTTTCTCTCCTTTTCCTCTACAATTTTGCCCCATGTCCATCTCCTCTGGTAATTTCCATTTTTTCAAGTTCCTGAGTAATTCCCTCTTCAAAATATCGACCGCAACGATCCTTGGACTCAAAATTTAAGTTTTGAATCCATTCAATGGCACCTTACCAACAAAGATGAAAAATAATTTCATCAAAGAAAGATGAAAAACAATGTGTATTTATGTCTCTAAGAGTGTTTGAGAAAAAATCGCAGAAAAATAGCTGAAATACACAACTACCATTGATCCTTTCCCTTTTCCACTTTATATCATATCCATCCATGTGTTTCCTTGGCGCAACTCCAAGGAGAAGCACATAGGTAAGTCTCAAACAAGCGCGAGCCTTCCATGTAACCTAGACCCAAGAAAAATTCCTTTTGGCCTTTGAAAAGTCTCAGTGAAAAAAGGAGCCAGTGGGAGTCTCCATGTGTCTCAATGGCACATTTTGAGATGGTCCCCAAAAAAGGAAACCCCAAACAAACGCGGGCTCAACATGTGTCTTAGTCTAGTAGAGTGTGTTAAAATATTGAAGGTTCAATGGAAGGCACCATGTGTCTAAGGTCAGCGATAGTCTCCTTTGGCCGTTGAAAAGTACAAGAAAAAAGGAAGAGTGAGCAGAATACTCCAAGTTTCCTCCTGACACTTCTTCAAAATAGAACTCAGGGGCGTCCCCAAACATGTGCGATCCCTTCATGTGTCCTAGGCCCTTTAGGAAGTTTCTTGAAAAATATAAGGGAAGGGAAGGCCCAACAGAAACCTCCATGTGTCTTTGTGGTGTAACTTCAAGATGGTGCCCAAGAGAGAAGACCTTGAATGAGCACAGGCTCTCCAAGTGTCGCAGAATTCAAAAGTTTTATTTGAAAATTTCAAGTACAAAGTGGAGCCGGTGGAAGCAGATCCTCAAGTGAGTGTTATCCCACCACGTGTCCATGGCCCACTGAAAACTATACCGACTACATGAAAAAAAATTCTTATTATGGGAAAAGCAGTGGAATCCTCCACGTGTCCCCATAACAAAACTCCAAGGCCAAACCAAAACATCAATTTTCAAAAGAGTGTCGTTCCTCCACATGGACATGTTTTGGGTTTAGGTGAGGCATAGAGTTTTTAGAGTTCCCCTCTAAGCTGCATCCAACCAAAAAGGGCCATGTTTCCATTAATGCAGAGATGTAAATTTGACGGGAAAAACAAATGCATCAAACTATACAAATGAAGGAAAACCACCATTTGAGCTCAGAGATGAATTTTTATTCAAGGATAGAGATTTTGGAATATTATAAGGTTCAAGCATGATCCTCTGAGCTATATCCAATCACGTTTCCTTAGGTATACGTGACAAAAATGACAGGGACAACAAAACATGAGTGTGGAAAATGGAATGATAGGAACAACCTGAGTTTTACGCCCAATTTACAGAATTCTTCAGAAGGACAGAGAAATAAAAACAAATTTTGGACCTTTGAAGTGATCCTCAAGTAATGAAGGGACTGATCTTGGCAACCAAATGGAGGACAAAGTCTTCAAGCACCAATAAGGGGAAACAAAAAACATGACAGATGCTGCAAATTAAGGAATTTCACTGACAAACGGGTCGAGACTAATTTGAGAATGAACACGAACTTTTGGACATTTTTCGCACTGAGATCTCTGAAAAGCTCTACCTCCAAAGTCTAAAATTTCTAGCTTCGAAACTTCTTCATTGTTCAAAACATCTTTAGCTCCTGAGCTTCGTTACAATATGCTTAACCTGTTTTAACCACATTCACCCAAATCCAAAATGAAAGCCTCCATGAATTAAAAAAATCCTCCATTTTCACTGCGTGCAAGCTCTTTTTTTGACCAATTTTTCCGAGGGAAAAAATTGGATAACACTTTGTTGTGGAGATTTTCCTTTGGTAGCAATAACAATGATTTCAACAATGGAGCATTCTTTAAAAGTGAAATCAAATGGTTTGGACATGGGTTGTGTTGTAGATGTGATGTTTGAGGATGGAGATGATTCTTAAGTAACACTATTTGTAGAATCATAAGGGATGTGGATTTTATGACGTTTATAAGTGTTGCTATAGGAGTTTTTGTATTTTTTAGGGATAAGGATGGGATTGAGATATTACTTATGAAAAAATTGAGGGGAGATGTTTGTTTTATAGAGGTTTTAAGAGATGATATATATGTGGATGTGGATGTAGATGTGTTTGTAGAGGATGGTATAGATGTGGTTATAAATGTAGATATAGATGTAGATATAGATATAGGTGTAGATGTAGGTGTAGGTGTGGGTGTAGAAGTAAATGTTGGTGTAGATGAGGGTATATATGTGGGTATATGTGCATGTAGATGTACGTGTAGAATTAGATGTGGGTGTCGATGTTGAATCCTAACTTAAAGTGTTGCTTGCATTGGAATTAGACATTTGAGATGTGGGAGGGTTGGCTTGGTTTCTTGGTGGATGATTTGGAAATGATTTTTTGAAAACAAACAATGGCTGATCATGGGGAAATTTTTGATTATCTAGGTGGAGTCCTCTGCAATCGATAATCCATTGCACTAAATTCTTAAAGGTACGACATTTATCAATGTCATGGAAATAGAATTGATGTTATTTTTAGTAATGATCCTCATGATATGATGTGGGTTTAGGACATGAGTCATCAATAGGGTGGAGCGGAGTAAGTTTTATAAGGTATATGACCATGAGCTTGTCAAATATGTATATGTATGATTCGCCAAGAGGACTATAGTTGGGGGATGGTCGAGGTGCTCTTTATAGAGGCTCGGTATGAGATGTGGATTGGGAAGGAGTTTTGAAAAAAAAAACTGTTTTCTGCATTCTTGTATTATTCATTTTGGGTGAATGGTTTTTTGAATTCATCCTTGAATTTATTAGAGTGAAGTTTATTATGGCCTTACTCAAGGGCACATAGTTCTAACTTGTGAAACTACTGGTATCCAAATTTGTTCTCTTTTTCAAGATGAGCGGCATCAAAGATTCAACATAGAGCTTAGAGACAGATAGATCATAATGTGTTTCATTTTATACCTGAGGATTAGATTTAACTGGCCCTTTTTCACTCAGATTTATGGAGAGATGGATAGCACCTTTAAGAGGATTTCACCTATCCTCACTACTTTAGGCCGTTCCTTTCGACTAGGGTGAGAGGACCCATAGTGTAACCTCTTTTTGATAAGGGAGATGGATATATCCTTCTTTTGCATAAATTTTATGAAGAAAACCTTGGGAAAATATGGTCAATACTCCATAATTTAACTCTTAAGAGTTGTCACTTCAAAAATATGGAGATACTTTCAACACAAGGCTAAGGTTACTGAAGACATTAAGGAATCTTGATTGCTTTGCATATTTTAGTAAATAGATTTTGTTCCTTTCTAGATATACAGGGTAAACAGGGGTTTTTTAGGATGGATTGATGATTTTTGAATGATTTTTGTGGGAGAATAAGTAGGATAAAGTTGATTATACCAGATATTTGAAGGACTTCACAACAATGGACAACTCAACAATAGAAATCTTCAGAATAATTAAGATTTTCCTTCAACCAGAAGGTTTGTTCTTCAATGGAGGCCCAGATCAGCACGTTTTCACAAAATATTTGAGACTCTAACACGAAGGCTTGAGTTAAAAGACACAATTAAATACCAAAATCTCTGATCAATCATGCCTAAGGTACACCTAAAGACTTACAAGCAATATTTATCAACAAATGATAGTGAAGTGATTTTAAATTTGTTTATGTCATCACATGATGAAGGCTCTTCCTAAAATGAAATTGCAAATACCACTAAATTTTCTTAGGGATGAGATCCTATGTGATTTAACAAATATTTTAATGTAAGATTGCAATAGGAATGAAAGAAACTATTTACAGACATTCTGAAAAAAAATAGACACAAATTATTAGAGATTGAACACAAATTAATTTAAAAATTGCTTAAATTCATCAGTAGGGGAAAGCTTCCAGAGAAAGCTCAGTGCTCGTCAATGGCTATACATCTGCAACCAACTTGACATGATAGAAAATCTAACACAAAAGGAATTAACAGGTTATCTCGGATTGGTCTCTCTGGAAAATGACTTTCTCAATTTTTCTCTTAAGAATTTAACCCTCGACCTTTTGCAAGAGTATTCTCATTGTAATCATATATTTTATTGACTCAATTTTCCCCCTAAAATAGAAAAATATTCAAGGGACCTTTGTTCGTCACCAATTTTCCTTAGAAAGTGATGTTTAAAAAATTTAAATCCGAAAGCTGCCAGGTGGACCAATTGTGAACTGATCACATTTCTTGGTTCCTCAACTAATGACTAGGATCCCATGACACAATTTTTTTGGAAATCCTTCTAATCGTTTTGATTGTCTCATGTGAGAAATCCCCTTTTTAATCATTTTTTAGAGGCTCTCCATAGCTAGATATGACAAGTAATCCTTTTCACTCTCGAGGAAACACCTTTTTCAACTTTTGTGCCTATAACTTTCATTATTTCATTCTTTTCCCTTTCTTTCCTCTGCAACTCTATACTGGATCCATATTCTCTAGTAATTCGCATTTTTGCAAGTGCCTGAGCAATTCCAACTTCAAAAGATCAACCTTGACAATCCTTGGACTTAAGTTCTGAATGCATTTAATGTCACTTTACAAATAGAGATGAAAAGGAATTTCATGATTTTTTTTTTAAAAATAGTGCGTATTCACATCCCCAATAGTCTTGGAGAAAACATGGCAGAAAAATAGACATAATGCATAGAACCTGTTGATTCTACCCATTATCCACTTTATTTTATAACCATACACATGTTTCCTTGGCCTAACTACAAAGGAGAAGTATAGTGGTAAGTTTCCAAATAAGCGCTGGCCTTCCTCATGCCTTAGGCCCAAGAAAAACACCTTTTGGCCTTTGAAAAAGTCTCAGCAAAAAAGGAGCCAGTGGAAGCTTCCACGTGTCTCAATGGCGCACTTTGAGATGGTCCCCAAAATTAGAGACCCCAAACAAGCGCGGGCTCACCACGTGCCTTAGTCTAGCAGAGTTGTTAAAAAAATTGAAGTATTAGCGGAAGGTGTCATGTGTCTAGGGTCCGAGAAAGTTTTCCTTGGTTGTTGAAAAGTTCAAGCAAGGGAAGAAGTGAGGGGAAGCCTCTAAGTGTCCTCCTGGTTCTTCTTCAAAATAAAATTTAGGGGCTAGTCACGAGACAAGTGTGGTCACTCCACATGGCCCTGGCCTTTCAAAATCACTTTGAAACGTTTAAGTATAGAGAAGAGCCGACGGAAGCCTCCACATGTCTTCTTGTTGCAATTGTTAAGGTGGAACCCTAAGGTTAATCCTCAAATGAGATTCGGCCCTCCACATGTCCATGGTATGCCAAAGCTATACCAGCCGCATGAAAAATTTGTCTAAGTTTGGGCAAGGCAATAGAAACCTCCACGTGTCTCCTCGGCACAACTCCAAGGCCAAACCAAAAGGAAAATTTTCAGATGAGCGTCGGCCCTCCACGTGGAGAAGTTTTGAGTTGAATCGGGCCTTAGAGTTTTCAAAGTGCCCCATCAAGCCACATCCAACAAGAAAATTCCACGTTTCCATAGATGTTGAAATGTAAATTTGACGGGGGAAAACACTACTATCAAACTGTAAAATGTAGGATTTAATCACCATTTGAGCCCGGAAATGAATATTTCTTTCAAGACAAAAAATTTGGAAATGATATAAGGCCCAAATATGATTCTCTAAGCTACATCCAATCACATTTTCACATATACTTGGCACAAAAAAGATAGGGACAACAAAATGTGACTGTGGAAAACAAAAGGAAGGGAAAAAACTTGAGTCTACACCCAAGATAGAGGCTCTTTCACATGGATAGAGGAACAAAAAATAAATTTTGGACTTTTAAGTGATCCTCAACCAAGGAAGGGACTCATCATGGAAACCAATTAGAGGACAGATTTTTTATGCATCAATACAGGGAGATAGAAAACATGACTAAGCCCACAAACTAAAGAATTTCAATGACAAACGGATCGAGACCAAATTGAGCACCAACATTGGCTCTGATTCAGGGATGGGCACTCCTTATGAGTGCCACAAAAACAAATAGCATACCAAATGCCAAAAACAAACCATTGGGTAATTAATTCAAAGAATGAGCTTGCAGAAAAGAACAATAATAACCAAATCCCCCAAGGATGAAGCGAGAAACAAAAAAAACAGCCACCAAGGACCAAGAAAAATAAAAATAGAAAAACATGAAAGTAGAAAGAAACCAAAATACTATACATTGTATAATGGTGAGCATCCTGATTAAAAGAAAACAATCAAGGAAAAAATTCAAGTGCCTGTCATTTTGGATATGACCATGATAAGCAATTGTGATATTTCTTTAACAATTAGTCATATGAATGTCTCTCTTTTCCATCAAAGTCACTATCTAACCACATTTTTTAGGCTTTTCCTTTATTCCTGGGTCAAGTTTTTTAACAACCTTTGAGGCTACATCACACATCAAAGTCTCAGGAAAATCATCCTACTCATGATACATGCATTGATCAATTTCATATTCCTTGAAAGAAACATAGCTCACAAAGTTATCAATAGCAATATCTGCATGCAATACTTCATAAGAAAAATTGTTGGGGTCCTCAATAGGATATAACATTTTCTTCTCTCTGTACAACTTTACAAGGTTGTCATCAATTGGAATGGTGGCAAAAGACATATCCATCTGCAAGCTTCCACCAACACTTTCAACCCACTTTCTTGATAACAACATGCCCCATTTGGTAGGGCAATCCAATATAACAACATCAAGTTTCAAGTTCTTACCTGGATAAGCTTCAAGTTGTACCACCAAACCTTGTACACAACCTATAACTGACACCTCTCTAGAATGCATTGTAGTACACTTGTCATAAGTTGTTGTCACTTTAATGTTGAATTCGTTCATGACTTCTAGAGGCATAACATTGCAAGATGCTCTAGAATCAAACATATAATTGTGCAACAGTATGTCCTTAATAATAAGTGTTTTAAAAAATGGATCAACATTTAATTAAGACTTAGCCAAAGATGTTCCCAAGTAAACTTTAGGTGGTTCTCCCATATCCTCTAATGCCGGTGGTTTTTCTTAGTTTGCAATGGTTGGAGGAGGTGTGTTTACATTATTTATATTTCTGCCTTAGGTACTCCTATCTTCTTCCAAACCAAAATACTCAAAATCCCTCTTCTTGTGCTCAGGAATCCTAAGGAGTTCCACAATTGGGAAAAAATCTTGATCTGACTCAAGACATGGGAAATGTCATAGGGAATGTATTTAGAAAAAGTAACATTCGGAGAAAGATTGGAAAAATCATCGGATGGCACAAGATTTTCAAATTTTGGGAATGGGTGGGAACATCAGTTCTACTTCAGAAAACAATGCCTTTTCCAGATGCATCTTTCTTTGGAGTTTCTTTTGGGACATTGGTGCGAACTAGGGTTTTTGGTTTGGCTTGAGGCCCTGCCCCTTTGACAACTTTACTTCTTGTGTTATACTCTTTTTCTTTGGAAATAACAACATTCATTCACAACTGTCTATCCTCTTCTGATGGGATTCCTGCATCAAAATTCTTAATCATTAGAGCTCTTAGGTACTCAAAATCATTATTAGGAAGTTTGAAAGCCTATACCATATCTATTTCTAAAGCATGAGAGGAAGGAAGAAGAGGTACCCGGTGAATGCAATCCAAAAAACTTGCAGTAGTTCTTGCACTTATTAACTCAATCAAAGTTGTTCCTTGTTGTGAGCTTGTACAATAGTCCACCATGCATGCATCATCATCAGTGTTGTCATAATCATCAGCTTCTTCAACTTGGTGATCTACTTCACATGACAAGTGGGGTAAGCAACATTTGTCACACAAATCAATTTGATTTGTCTCTTCAACAAAAAGAACTCTGGCATTTAGAGGATAAGGTAATACTGTATTCTCCCTCACTTGGGGTTGTCTAGATCCCATGGGTCATTTACCTCTGTCATCGAATCTCTGATCATTTCTTGGATGATTTGAAAATCTGTCTAGTCGTTGTTCCCTATGCTAACCTTGAGAACCTTGTGCAATTCCCTTCTCTGCCCTTGCTAGCTTGTAAGAGATTTCTTTGACAGCTCTGACCAAAGTTTGTACAACTTCCTCAAGATCCACAACTCTACTTGATTGAGGATTTTCTGGGTTGATCAGTTTAACACCGTCCCTCTTAGGAGGTTTTCCAACTTCTTTACTGTTGTTCTCAATTTACAGGGACATGGTAAAGGCGTGCCTCAAAGTTGCAGGGTTCTTATCCCTCAAATAGTAAGTATCTTTGTTATCAAATCCATCTAAATACTTTATCATACATGATTCATCACATGGCCTCAAATTAATAGGTAGTCTTCTCAATGTTTTGTTAAATCTTGTATTGAAATCATGCAGTAATTCATTAGGATTCTTTTTTATATTTTCAAACTATGATAAAAGTAACCTAAGGTATGTTTTATCGCCATACTACATTCTAAAAGAATTCTTTGTTCAGGAGTGAATGGAATTATCTCATAGAGATTTATACCAGTCCCTTGCATCTTCTTCTAGAGTATGGATAAACAATTTAATGTATACATCCTCAAATTATATTTTGAAGTCTTCTATCATATTGACAAAGACCTTCAAGTGCTGATCACCAGTGATTGCATTATTTCCCTGAAACTTAGGCAATCTATTTCTTACATCTTGTGGCACGACATTTGGATAGCTAGCCATACCTCTAAAATTGATGGGAAAAAAAGTATTAACAACAAATGGAGGTCTGCGTGGAGGTTGAGCCATATTATTCTAAGGAGGTGATCTTACAGGAGAAACAAAATGATGAGGAGTGAGGGGCCTGTGTGGTACAGGGATGAAATTCCCATAATGATTGCCCTCTAAAGGATTTTTTTCTTGGAAAAATCTATCAGATTTGGAAAATACAGGTGTTAATTGAGAAGCAAATGTTTCAAATAAAAAATAAGGACCCTCTCCAGATGGAGAATTCAATTCAACAAAGAGACTAATTGATTCAAAATCACTTCAGGAAGTATTGCAATATTCAATCACAGGATGATTAGTTTCACCAATGGAGATCTCTTTTCTTGATGCTTGATCTCCAACAACCTTCCAAATTTGTCTTCCTTCTGAATAAGACTTTCCTAGCTCTTGAAGCAACCTTCTACTAGATTCCCTGGTGAAGAAATATCTTCTTCCTTCTAGCTTTATATATATTAGTGACAAATCATACTTGTTATATGTTAAGACACTAGTATTTATTAAGATTTTAAACATCATGGAGTCGCCACTAAGGATTTTCACCTTAGTTTTTACAAATGCACTATGAAAAACCTATCAAATGTATGCCAATACCAGATTCATGTAAAGCTTACAATTTCTGCTCTTATTTTACCCAAATTTATCAATGATGATACAAAATTTAGTGTAATAACTATATAAGTTAGAAATATTGCACTCAGATCTCACAAATTTGAACATCTCTTACAAATCTGAACAAATAATGATGTTTCAGCAATGTATTTTCACTTTAAAATTTGCAAGAAGCATTACCACAGTATATATGTTTTGTTGATGGTGTTCAAACTTTGCACTCAACTTTCATGTCACTGGAAATGATGCCATGAGTGTTGTTGCCGCACATATAAATCTCGGACCTAAAATAATCCCCGGCAGCGGTGCCATGAGTGTTGGTATCCAAATTTGTTCTCATTTTCAAGATAAGTAGCATCACAGATTCAACATAGAGCTTAGAGATAGGTAGATCATAATGTGTTTCTTTATGTAGTTGGGGATGGGATCTAACTGACCCTTTGTCACTTAGATCTGTGGAGATATGGAAAGCACCTTCAAGAGGATTTGACCTATCCTCACTACTTTAGGTCGTGTCTTTCGACCAAGATGACAGGACCCATAGTGTAACCTCTGTTTGATGAAGGAGATGGGGATATCCTTCTTTTGCACAAATTTTATGAAGAAAACCTTGGGAAAATATGGTCAATACTCCATAGATTAAGTCTTAAGAGTTGTCACTTCTAAAAGATCAAGCTACTTTCAACACAACACTAAAGTTATGGAAGATATTAAGAAATCCTGATTGTTCTACATTTTTTAGTAAATAGATTGTGTTCCTTTCTGAATAGACAGGGCAAACAAGGGTAGTTTAGGATAGATTCCTGGTTTTTGAATTATTTTGGTGGGAGATTAAGCAGGATAAAGTTGATTATACTAGATCTTTGAGGGAATTCACAACAATGGACAACTCAACAACAAAAAGCTTAAGAATAGTTAAGATGTTCCTTCAATTTCACAAGGTGTGCTTCAAGGGAGGCCTAGATTAGCACGTTTTCACACAATATTTGAGACTCTAACATGAAGGCTTGAGTTAAAAGTCTCAATTAAACACCAAAATCTCTGATCAATCATGCCTAAGGTACACCCAAATACTTACAAGAAATATTTATCAACAAATGACAATGGAGTGATTTTAAATTTGTTTATCTCATCACAGGATGAAGGTTCTTCCTGAAATGAAATTGAAAATGCCATGAAATTTCCATAGGGATGAGATCAGGTGTGATTTCACAAAAATTTCAATGTAAGATTGCAATAGGAATGAAAAAAACCATTTGCATACATTTTGAAACAAAGCAAAGACAAATTGCTAGAGATTGAACACAAATTAATTTCAAAATTGCTTGGATTCATCAATAGGGGAAAGCTTCCAGAGAAATATCAGTGCTCATCAATGGTTGTACATCTGCAACAAACTTGACATGATATAAAATATAACACAAAAGGAATTAATAGGTTATCTTGGATTGGTCTATCAGGAAGATGAATTTCTCAATTTTTCTCTTAAGAATACAACCCCCGACCTTTTGCAAGAGAATTCTCATTGCATTTATAAATTTTACTCACTCTATTTCTGCCCCAAATTAGAATAATATTCAAGGGGCCTTTGCTTGTTACCAATTTACGTCAAAAAGTGACGTTTAACAAATTAACATCCAAAAGCTACTAGGTGAACCAATTGTTAATTGATCGCATTTCTTAGGTTCTCAACTAATGACTAGGATTCCATGCCCCAAATTTTTGGCAATCATTCTAATTCTTTCATGTAAAAAATCCCCTTTTTAATGATTTTCTAGAGGCTCTGCACAACTGGATATGACAGGTAATCCTTTTCGCTCTCGAGGAAACACCTTTTTCATCTTTTGCACATGTAACTTTCATCATTTAATCCTTTTCCCTTTATTTCCTCTGTAACTCTGACCCACATCCAACTTCTCTAGTAATTCTCATTTTTCCATATGCTTGAGAAATTCAAGATTCAAAATATCAACCTTAACAATCCTTGGACTCACAAATTAAGCTCCGCATCCATTCAATGGCACTTTAAAGACTTAATGCATAGCAACCGTTTATTCTTCCCCTTCTCCTCTTTATTTTATAATCATCCAAATGTTTCCTTGGTGAAACTACAATAGAGAAGTATAGGGGTAAGTTTCCAAACAAGCGTGGGCCTTCCTTGTGCCCTGGGCCCAAGTAAAATACCTTTTGGCCTTTGATAAAGTCTCAGCAAAAAATAAGCTAGCGGAAGCCTCCACGTGTCTCAATGGCACACTTTGAGATGGTCCCCAAAATAAGAGATCCCAAACAAGTGCGGGCTCACCACGTGTCTCAGTCTGGCAGAGTTGTTAAAAAATTTGAAGGATCGATGAAAGATGCCATGTGTCTAGGGCTCGAGATAGTTTTCCTTGGCCGTTGAAAATTCCAAGCAAGGGAAGAAGTGAGTGGAAGCCTCCAAGTTTCCTCTGAGTGGTTCTTAAAAATAAAATTTAGGGGTCAGTACCCAAACACGCACAGTCCCTCCGTGTGTTCCAGGCCGTTCAAAATCACTTTGAAAATTTTAAGTATAGAGTGGAGTTGGCGGAAGCCTGCACATGTCTCCTTGTCACAATTGTTAAGGTGGGACCCTGAGGCTTATCCTCAAATGAGCATCGACCCTCCACGTGTCTATGTTCTGCCAAAGTTGTATTGGGTGCATGAAAAATTTGTCTAAGTCTGGGCAAGGCAACGAAAACCTTCATGTGTCTCCCCAGCGCAACTCCAAGACCAAACCAAATGACAAATTTTCATATGAGCGTCAGCCCTCCACGTGGAAGAGTTTTGAGTTGAATCAGGCCTTACAGTTCTTAAAGTGCTCCGTTGAGCAGAATCCAACCAGAAAGGGCCACATTTGCATAGATGCTGAGATGTAAATTTGACAGGGAAAAACACTCCCGTCAAACTATAAAATGTTGGAAAATCACCATTTGAGCCCAAAAATGAATCTTTCTTTCAAGACAGAGAATTTGGAAATGATATAAGGCCCAAAAATGATCCTCCAAGCTACATCCAATCATGTTTTCATAGATACTTAGGAAAAAAAATATAGGGACAACAAAATGTGACTATGGAAAATAGAAGGAAGGGAAAAAACTTGAGTTTACACCAAAGATACAGACTCTTTCACATGGACAGAGGAATGAAAAATAAATTCTGGACTTTCAACTATTCCTCGACCAAAGAAGGGAATGATCATGGCAACCAAATGGAGGAAAAAGATTTTATGCATCAATACGGGGAGATAGAAAACACGACAGAGCCCACAAACTGAAGAATTTCAATGACAAACGGGGCAAGACCAAATTGAGCACCAACAGAGCTATTGTAAAATCTTGCTTGAAGTTTTAGAAGCAATAAATTTGAAGGGTAGATGAAATGTTCTTGGTTTATGATCTATAAAAAAATTAATGAGTTCGGATTGAGGTATTGAGAAGGATAGTTGATTAATAATATCGTGCCACGTAATGATGAAATCAAAAATGGATTCATCCTCAAACTATGTGATTGCGTTAATATCAGTGATGGTTATCTTACACATTATGTTCATGCAGAATTGTTTTAGGAAAATCTATACAAGTTTTGTGAAGTAAAAGAGAGAATGTTGAGGGATTCCATTTTTTCAGTCTAAAGAAGGACCAACCAATGAAATGGGGAAGTAACAAAGCATCTAATCTTGATCATGCATGATAAGGTAGAATGAGTGCCTAAAGGCATGGAGATGCAGTTGGGGATCTTCTTTGTTATGGGGTTTTTAGTGTTTTGGAAGATCCTAATGTGGAGGATATGGCTTAACAGGAATGGATGGATTGATTGGTTTGATACGTATTTTCTCATAAGAAAACATACTTTTTAAGACCAAGGAAACGTCCTATAAGTTATTATACTAATTGAGGATTGCATAAGATCATATAATGTATGAGGATGGGGACCTTATTGATGTTGTTGTGGATTATAGGAAGTAGATTTACTAGGTTGTGTGTAAGATTGATAATGTTTGGATTAGTTGGGAGTATTTTCGTGGTAGTTTCAAAAGGGAGGAACATAATTAAAGGTTTTTGATTGGCTGGGTTACGAAGTAGGATGTTGTTAAGGTATGTAGTTGGATGGGTAAAATTGTGAGGGTTTTTTTGAGTGATACGGGCATTGAATTGGATTTTTTTTGGATGATTTTAGGTATGTACATGACACGGTTGAGATTTTTGAAGGGGTTTGTTGGAAAACGTATCACAAAATATTCTTTGGAGTGGAGGTTGGTTAGTTTGATTCAAATCTGAAGTGGGATATTGTGAGATAGCAACATGAGGATGGACATGGGATGTTAAAAGAGGAAACAAACTTTGAAGGTGTTGATTGGGTGGTTAAGGAAGTATGTTGGAGTCTTGAAGAGTTTGGGAGGGAGTTTTTATGATAACGGTAGATGAGGAGGGAATAGGGATGCATGATTTAGGGATGGTTGTAGAATAAATTATATGTGGTAGATTAGGTGGGATAAGAACCACTATGTTTTTTTATTGTTATGTCTAGGGATCTATGATAGAGTATTCATGAGGGACATGTTTGTTTTATGCTAATATTATGTCATTCGTAGACCTAGGGAAAAATACGTGAGTTGGGAGGTGAGGAATTTAGTAGATTTGGATTATGGGGAATAATTATAATGTTATTTAAGAGGGGATCAATCAATAGGGATATGGATGGATTTTTAAACTAAATATTCATAGAGGGAAAAGGGTCTAGCATCAAGTAGTTCTTGATATTCCAAGCATCCACGAGGTATAGTGGAGGGTCCAAGTGCTTCTAAGGAAGTAATAGAATGAGGTTTGGATGGTATAAAAGGATGGAGTGATGGTAGACATATGGATTGGTATCTATATGGGGATATTCTTGATCTATATGGGACCCATGAGGACGAGCTGTAGGAGTAGTGGATAGGGTGGCGAAGGATGAGGTCTTCAAGGGTGTATAATAAACAAGAGTAAGTGTGGATGTTTTTAATGAGGGGTTGTATGAGATGGGGATGTCATTAAAAGTGGTTGATTGCTTCATTCTCTTAGTTTGGGAGTGAACAATAATTAGCATGAAATAAAAAAGAAACATATCATGCAAACAATTAATGCAACATGCATATGAAGCAACAATTTTTTATATATATTGTTTATTCATATAATGTGAATAAGGAAGAGGATCAAAGGGAACCTAGATAAAGGTCCACTATATATATGGTTTTAGGTGTGTTTAGGGATGGAGTGCTCGATATAGTAGAAGGTATGCAAGGCCAGAATCTGTGATGACTATTGGTACATGTCTTGATATAAGGGTCTACCCCCTCACTTCACACGCCATAATGATAATGGTGTCACACACTTATCATATATACCAATAGGCAAAAAAAAAAATACACGACAAGAAAAATATGTCGGCTTCCTTATTCGGTGATGAAAACCCAATAGTTCCATCTGGGTAGAAATTGTTTGGATGTGTATATTTTGCATGTCATTTGGTTGTGTGTGAAGAAAATGTGAATGCAAAGTGTTACTTCCTAATTAAGTTATGTTGTCAAGAAAATATGGAAAAAAATTTATTTTAGATCCAAACCAAAATATGACATTCAATGAAAAAAAGAAAGAAAAAGGAGGGAAGAATTATCCTTGAAATGAAAAAACACAAATCAAAAGAGGAATACATGGATACACTTTTACTTTTTCCAAATTACATACGCATTCTTAAATAAGAAAGTGAACTCCCAAGCATATAAGTGAAAAAATATTACATGTAGAGTTGGTGGAAAGAGGAAAATAGAATATGGAATAGGAATTGAAAATAAATAAGGAACTCACCAAAGGAGTAGGTGGGTCCCACTAGGCATGCTATAATGTTTGAAAAAATTTCTGCTCTTGTTTCAAGTTAATGAAATAACATTCTAGAAAATAAAAAACTCTAAAGGTCGGAGAATTTAAGGCTACCTAAAATTTTTGATAGTGATGGTGATGGGATACGGGAGAACCAATCCTTTCTGCAATGAGCTTAATGACCTAAAGATCACAAAGATAGCTACACAAGACAAGATTAGTATATTTCTATGGTGGGATGGTTGACCAAAGCCAATCCCGTGAAGGGATGAAATTCCATAGAAGGATGTCATACCACTTCCTTAGAAAATTGTTTGAGAACAAGGAATAGGTAACATACAAAAGATAAAAAGAACATAAACGTTCAAAGCTATGATAAAACAAAGATTAGATAATTTACATACAATGATAAATTAAGATAGAGAATGCAATCCAGATGGAGGTTGATGGTTACCAAAAATATTTGACGATGATCAAAACAAAACAAATAAAATTTCTTTCGTCAAGTACAGGGACACAAGAAGAGAAAACACATATTGCAAGAAGATGTGGTAAATAGATGAAAATGCAGTTGGAGCAGAGGAGGTTTATGATGACCAAAGGAATTTGATAGAGAATGAGAAAGAAAAGGAAGGTTATTGGATGTCTTTCACGAATAATAAAAAAATTCAAGTATCTAGATGTTTCAGCGACAGAGAGACTGATAGCAGAAGGCATAAGATGCAGGAAAAAAAATGAAGCAGGTTCAGTTGACGGGGACTAGGAATAATCGATGACGAATGAGGCTGACTTAGGCATTGATGAGTGTTAAAGGAGATAAGTGAAGCAAACAAAGCCAACTTATGTGATTTCAGAGCTCCATAATGAAAAATGGACTTGGAAATAGTTGATGAAGAAGTGATGATAACAAGAGAGGTCTTCCAAAAATATCCAAGCTCCAAATCTTCTAAAATGGTAGATAGAGGCTCCAAAGTGACTTTTAGAGGTTGGTGAAAACTTATAAGAAGGTAAGAAACCTGAAAACATTCCCTTAGAGGTTGAATCTCAAGATTTTTGTCCTTTTGGGAAGGGGGTGATGGTGTCTATATATGGTTTTGGGCACTCCATAGGGTTTTCATGAATTCCAGGGAGTGGTTGATCTTGCTTATGTGGATGATGTAAAAATCTATAGAAGAGGCTCAATTAGGTTGCAATTTGGGCTAGAATTTGATTTGGTGAGTTGGAAGAGATGTTGAGTTGCATAAAGATGGAAAATAGTGGTTAGATCTAGTTGAAGTGTATTTTATAAAGAAAAAGGTGTTTGGAATAATTAAATGGGGGTATGTGGTGAGTCTAGAAGGAATAAATGGGATATTTTTGGAAGTAATTAAGGTAATAAATATGTTTACGTATGACTAATTAATTATGGGTGATAAATGTAATTACGGTGTATAAGGGGAGATGAAATAATGTGATAATGGAAACTATTAATGATGGGATGGAATAAAAGTGATGAGATAGAATTAAGATAGGAAAATAGTAACTAAGGTAAATAATTTGAATTTGGAAGAAAATGGAATTATCAATAGGGACATGGGTGCGAGTGTGCACAATGATGACAAAGGGGTGAGTGAACACGAAATGGAGGGCTAGTGAACTAGATTTTGGTGCCTATAATAGTCTCACTCTTCTCCTATGCATCCTTTGTCATATTAAATGAAAAATCTACCACAATTTTCATGTTTTTATGTCATCTCTCATACGTCTTGATTTCCACTTTGTTCTCCCATAGTTGTTACTAAATTCACTTAAATAAGATTATTTTAGAGCTACGAATATCTTAATTTTACTTTAAAAGTGAAAAACGAAATGTTCTCTTTACTATTTATAGAAATTTCTAAACTTTATTTTAATGCTTCTTTCCCTAATATTCAAAACTTCATATATGCTTCAAAATAATGTAAAAATATTGCATAAGTTTCACCATGACCATTTTGGTAGGCCAATAATTTTTAACATATTAAATGTAGCTCTATAAATATTGGGTAAAACTCCTCACCTTCCAATGGCACCCTAGCCAGGTCATTTATGTGTTATTTTACTAACTATATTGTAGTGTATCTTTTTAGTCTTGCTTCTTTAAGGTTATAAGTAGTGATTTCACCCACAATATGAAACATGGATGACACCAAACATTAGGCATGATGTTAGTATATTTCCCTTGGAAAAGTTAATTATTTCCTTCTTACACTCACATTATTTTCATTTTTAGCACCTACTTTTTTATTTTGGGAATTACACCAATCTTTTAATGAAAACTATTTCATGTTTCACTATTTTGACACAAAAATCATATTTAGTTAGGAAATATGTATACACCTCATTTTAATTGATTATTAACCTTTTCCCATATGTAGAGGCTAGTGATGCATTATCCTCATGAGATGATTCATTAAGGATCCTATTGCGATCGGGGTGTGATCCAACTTGCTCGTGTGGGCTAGATCGTAACATTTGAGATATGTTGTATTGTCCTTTGTATAATACTTACCCTATCCTCTATTGTTCACATGTTTTAATCACAATGTGAACTTTTCCTCACTAAATTTTATTTTTGTCTACTTCCATCATCCTATACCTTCCACATGCCATCATTATTTATTTTCTTCCATTTCCTTATTAGCTTTCACGCTTTAAAAAAATATTTCTCCAAGCCTATCACAATCACCCATGGATAAACACATCTAGGTTTGTTTATACCATGGCTAATGAAATACCTGATAGAAAATAACACTTTCTATACACCCCTATCCTTTTGTAATTTTAGTATCAATAACTCATTACTCTACGGACTTCAGTTTACTTCCACATTAGAAATTTGAATACATATATGAATCTAGTTGCTAGAGTTGTTATTTTTTATCTTATCCTTTTCCATTAATGTCACCATAGTGAGCTAGGTATGGAGGTATTCTTCTTGAGTTATCCCCTTCCCCTACCATAGTAATTACCTCTTAGTGCTATTTATCCTTGGGGATGGTAAATGAATATATAGTCATACCTCTAGTAAGTATTTATACCATTATTTATCATTTTTTGATGTTTATTATTATGTATATCATTGAAAAATCATTTTTATAGATTATGGCATGTGTATATTTACTTTATTCCATTTGTTTATCTTATTATAATTATGTCGCATTGACATTAGTCATTTATTGATGTTTCCTTATTCCAAAGCCTAGTTGAATACCTCTCTTTATCTTACAAATAGGCCTCAGACACCTTCGGAAGGACAATCCAAAGGCTTGCACTCACATTCACATTCAAATGATAACTTATTGGTCAAAGTTTAAGGACAAACATGCCCTGTGATTAGGGGGTATCGTCCTCTAATGAATAACTTAGAAAGGATGAATTTATGTGTATATTAAATCTAGAATTACGTTTAGGGTGTTTAGAATTAGGACATGAGTTATATTTGAGGCTCAAGACACAAGTGGTGACCTTAATATTATCCCATTATAGTTTATCCATGTTTATATATTGGAGAATTTAAGGTGTTTAGAATGAGGATTAAAGGGATATTATAGGTTCAATTAATAGGATAGAACTTGACTAGGTTTAAGATGTTTAAAATGAGGATTAATGTAGTCAAAATTTAAACACACACTCAATACACTGCAAATACCTTGAACTCAAAGAAAATAAATTCTCTTCTTCATTATTGAATGATGAAATAAAATGCGTCTTAAATAATAAAACAACCCCCAACTCGATTTTCCATGCAAACTCTAACTAAATTCAATTAAATCTAATCTAGATGGTGAAATTTACTATTTTTAGTACTTCACAAGAACCTGCTATTTTTAGTAAGTTTGCATGCTTATTCGCATGGGCACAAAAATTGCCATGCATTTTCTACATGCCTAAATTAGAATAATTTCCAACTTTCTAACTCATACTATGCAATGCAAGAGACTAAAAATAACTAATGCTCCAAAAATAGGGAAAAAATGGAACTGATAACTTAAATCCTAATTTTCGGCATCCAAGATGGTGGATTTTGGGCCCAAAAATGTCGTAGAGAAATGGTTGCCCCAAATGGAAAGGAGGATTTAAATGGCTGTGTTCATCTCATCGAAACATGAGTAGGTTTCAAAAAAAAACGGACTCAAACGGACACTCAGAACTCAAAATTTATGACCATTTTAATTTTTTGCTAAAAATAGTACATCATTCTCCCCTGCTTGAAAAAATACGATACTCCTACAAGTTGTCTTCTTAAAATTTTTGCCATTTATCTTTATCCAAATTTTTAATCTCCCATTTTTAACCCATGTGTTGTCCTCTTGTTCCAATCCTTTTCAATGTACCAAATATTTATTGTATTATCCATGTCGTGTGTTCATAGTTTTCTTGTCTAAAATTTGATCTACTTCTTCTTTCTTTATCACTAGAACATGCTGCCTCCAATCTACAAATTCTTTAGTAACATCCCCTTCTTCACTATCTCCATGAAAATAATATAAATCTAAAACATTAAATACTGGAGAAATATCAAAATTTCCTGGCAATTCTACCTCATAAGCATTATCATTTATCTTTTTCACTATCTTGCAAGGATCAATCTTCTTGTACTTCAACTTGTTATAGGTTCCTTTTGGAAACCTTTCCTTTTGAAGGTATACCATAAAAAATTCACCCAGTGTAAACACCTTTCTTCTTCTATGCACATCTGTTATTTCCTTGTACTTATCATTACTATTCTACAACTTCTTTCGCACTTCTTCCTGCAATTATTGTATATGTTTTGCAAATGCTTCTACATCATCACTACTTTTCCATCAATTGGTAGCTGCACCAAATCTAACACCCCTTTTGGATTACTCCCATACACAATACAAAATGGATACTTTCATGTTGATCTATTTATTGAGATATTCTAAGCAAACTCAGCTTGTGGTAATGCTAAGTCCCATTGTTTTGGCTTTTCCCCAACTATGCGTCTTTATAGGTTTCCCAAAATCCTATTTACCACCTCTGTTTGCCCATAAGTCTGAGGATGATAGGCATTGCTGAACTATAGTTTAGTTCCCAAATTTTTCCATAAATTCCTCCATAAATAACTTAAGAACGTTGTATCCCTATCTGAAATAATGCTTTTTGGAACACCATGCAACCTAACAACTTCTCTAAAAAACAAATATGTTGCTCTTGTTTCATCACTAGTTTTCTTACATAAAATAAAATGAACCATATAAGAGAACCTATCAACAACCAAAAAAATTGAGTCATTACCTCATTGTGTGTTTGGTAATCCCAAACTAAAATCCATACTCAAATTTTTCCATGGTCCTTTGGGAACAGGAAATGACATAAACAACTTTGTATTGTGTGCATGGCCTTTCAAGACTTGGAAAATTCTACACCTCTCCACATATTTTACCACATCTCTTTTCATCTTTGTCTAATATTATTTCTCTTCTACTAAAGATATAGTCTTATCCTTACCAAAGTGCCCAACCAATCCTCTGATATGCAGCTCTTTCAATACATTTTTCACTCATAGACCCAACTAGAATACATAGTTTTCACCCCTTAAATAAATAGCCATCCCACAAAAGGTATTCATCTTGGACATCATCTGCATTGCCTGACAATGGACTACTTGACCTTTCAACAATATCCTTGAAATCAAAATCAGAAAAATACAAATCCTTTATTGCTTCAAAACCAACCACCTCATGCTCCATAGTTGTAAATAGAGTCACACGTCTACTCAATGCATCCACAACTTAATTCTCTTTTCTTAGATTTATTGTACTTTAGAGAAAAGGTATAACCCTGCAAAAATGATACCCACTTTGCATGCCTACTATTCAACTTCTTTTGTGTATTCACATACTTCAGGGCTATGTGGTCTGTAAATAACACAAACTCCTTAGGCACTAAGTAATGCCTCCAATGCCTTGATGCTTGTACAATTGCATAAAATTCCACATCATAAGTAGATTAATTCTTTCTTACCTCATTTAATTTCTCACTAAAAAAATCTATTGGCTTCCTGCCTTGACTTAGTACAACACCAATACCCATATTCGAGGTGTCACAATCAACCTCAATACACTTTATCGAAAATCAAGTAGTGCCAAAATAGGTTCTTCTGTCACCTTCTTCATCAAGAAATTGAAAGCTATCCTCAGCTACCTTTATCCACAAAAAATCCCTTCCTTTTGGGCAATATATTATAAGTGCTACAATATTGCTAAAAAGTTTTAATAAGATTTCTCTGTAAAAATGTTTCTAAACCATGAAAGCTTCTTACCTCCTGTTATACTCCGTGAAGTAGACCATTCAATAATTTACTTTATATTTTTTGATTCCATATATACCCCATCTACAAAAATAATAAAACCCAAAAATACCAAAATTTCTTGCATAAGTGTGCACTTATTCAAATTTGCATAGAGCTTCTCTTTCCTTAACAATTCGAATATCACCCTCAGATGCCTCAAATGTTCTTCTTTATTTTTATTGAAAGATCAAGATATCATCAAAATAAACCACAAAAAACTTACCATTGTACTCCCGTAACATAGTGTTCATCAACCTCATAAAATTGCTAGGTGAATTAGATAACTTGAATGGAATAACCATCCAATCATATAATCCATCCCCCGTCTTGAATGATGTTAGCCTTTCATTTCCTTATCTGATATGAATCTGATGGTAACCACTTTGAAGATCAATCTTGGTGAAATACCTAGATCCAATAAGCACATCCCTCATATCATCAAGGTGAGGTATTGGGAACCGATACTTGATTGTAATTTTATTGATCACTCTGCTATCCATGCACATTCTCCATGTTCCATCCTTCTTTGGTGTTAATAAAGCTGGTGTTGCACACGGACTCATGCTCTCCCTTACCACCCCCTTTCGCATGAGCTCTGCCACTTGCCTATTCAACTCTGCATGCAATGTCGGGCTCATCCTATAAGCCGCTTGATTTGGGAGTGAAGACCCTAGAATCAAATCAATGTGGTGTTGAATATCTCTATTGGGTGGTAATCCATCTGGTAGCTCATCAGGAATAACATCCAAAAATTCTTCTATTAGTTCTGATGTTTCTATTGGCATTTGAGCACTTACAAGTTCATCCTTATTTGCAACTAATGCATAACAAAAAGTAGTTGCCTTAACCTCCTTCACAAATTCCTTTGCAAAAAGAATATTTTCAGCCTTCCCCTCTTCTTTAAGAGGTAGAAAAACTAATTTTGTGCCATCCTTCCAGAAAGTATAAGTATTTTTTCCCCCACCATGAATAAATTTTCTATCAAATTGCCATGGTCTTCCTAGCAGCATATGACATGCATCCATAGGGATAACATCACACCAAATCTCATCCTTATAACTGTTCCCAATAGAAAAGCTTATTAAACATCTCTTATCAACAATAACTTGATTACCCTTCTTAAACCATGCAATACGATAAGGGTTAGGATTCTTCTCACAATGCAAACCCAATTTATCGACCATCTCATTTGAAACCATGTTCTCACAACTACCACCATCAATAATAACATTACATACCTTTCCTCCTGAAGTGCATCTTGTTCTGAAAATATTTGTACGCAGTCATGCATCCCCCTTGACCTCCTTTCTTGGAGCAATCATCGTCCTCTTGATCATCAGAGTTTCTCCAACATCTGGTGGGATTTCTAGGTCCTGTTCATCTTCTACTTGCTCAGCTTCAACAAGATTTACTCTTGGAGCATCTCCTTGCCTTTTGTCATGTGTATAAGTATGTGGGCATTCAAAAGCTCGATGCCCTTCTTCACCACATCTGTAACAAACAAATGGTCTTCGTGGAGCCTCCTATCCTCTATCGCCAGCATATCCTCTGCCTCTTTGTTGATTTTGGAAATCTTGTCTCGTATCCTCTTGCTTTTCCAATCCACGAGATGATTCTCCCCTACCTTGGCTGAAACTAGCTCATCCCCAAAAGGAAGTTGAGGCCCCCCTATTCATTCTAGGTGATCTCCTAAAACTTTGATGATTTTGTTTTTCCTCAGCCTTTAAGGATAATTGATAGGCATCCTCCATGCTTTTAATCCTATGCATACTTATCTCATCTTGAATAGAAAATTTTAATCCATTAACATACCTTGCAGCCATTTGTTCCTCAGTTTCTTCATGCTCTACACGGATGGACAACTTATAGAACTCATCTGTTTATTCTTGCACTGTTTGTAAGTTCTGTCTGAGATTCTGAAACCTCATGTAAAGGGTTTGTGCATAATCCACATGGAGAAATTTATCTTTCAGCTTCTTCTCCATCTTACTCCACATCCTAATTCTTTCTTTCCCCTTTCTTGACCTCTCTTTCTGTAGGTGATCCCACCATAACATAGCACGACCTTTCAATTTAGTGCATGCAAATTTTACCTTTTTTTCTTCTGACATAGTCTTCCACTCAAAACAATTTCCCATGCTAGTCAACCAGTCTATTAGCTCCTCTGGTTTTAGACTACCGCCATACTCTGAAACATCAACTCTTATCCCATCATTCTTTCCTTCTAATGCTCGAAGCATCCTTTCTTCAAAAGCTAATGGTGGTGCTTGCGTTTCCTCCTCTTCACAAACTTCTTCTTCATCTGTGTCATCTCCACCTTGATTTCCTCTCTGGGTTATCATTGCAGCAAGCGCAGTAACTTGTCTCTGCAGATCTTGCATATTTCTATTCATCTATGCAATACCACCTCCTCTTCCTCTTCCTCTTCCTGCCATTTAAAAAAAAAAAAATACTTCGAACCAGCTCTGATACCAGATAATGTAGCCAAATTAAGAACCAACCAGATATGCTGTAAATATTATGAACTCCAAAAGAAAATAGATCTCCTTCTTTGTTAGCAAATAATGAATTACAATGTTTCCTAAATAGGAAAACAACTCCCAACTCGAGTTTCCAAGTAAACTCTAGCTAACTCTGACTAAATCTACTCTAGGTGGCGGAAATTACTATTTTTAGCAGTTTACTAGAACCTGCTATTCTTAGTAATTTCGCATGCTTATTCCTACGGGCACAGAAATTGCCACGCATCTTCTACATCCCTAAATTAGAGGAATTGCCAACTTTCTAACTCATAATGCAATTAATAGACTAAAACTAACTAATGCTTAAAAATAGGAAAAAACCGAACTATAACTTAAATCCTAATTTTCGGCCTCAAGATGGCGGATTTAGGGCCCGAAAACATGTCGAAAACTTGCCCCATTTGGTAGGGCGGGCTGCTGCTGCATTCGTCTCATCGAAACACGTGGTTTAAAAAAAAAACGGACTCAAACGGACACCCAAAACTCAAGTTATGACGTTGTCAAGTTCCTACTAATTCTGGCGCATCAAATTTGTAGTTAGAGTAACTAACCTAAACAAAACCAGGGGAATGGTTAAAATTAATAATAGGTTAACCTAATGTTTTAAATAAAAATAAATAAATAAAATAAATAAGAAGTTTAGATCATTTACATCAATTTATAAGATTGAAAATTAGAGATTTGTAAAAATGATTATTTGATAAGGAAAGTAAGAGTGTAATAGGGCTTTGAGAAGTGAATTATCTCTTTCTAAAGATTGTATAACTATGTCATTAATTGATCTGGGAGGTATATACAATTTAAAATGTCCCTAACATGGTATCATCTTCTTTTACGTAAGAATACCACATTGTACAACTTTGTAATTTAGGCTATACGACACCGTGTTTCCCTTATTTATGCTTCCTGAATTTATTTTGCTTATAATTTTTACTCTATTTACTCACCTTCACGTACTAAATGTCTTGATATTTCCATCTTCCCTTAACCCTCACGTTTATGCCTATACTTACAAGAAACCTTAGCTTCCTCCAAAGTTCTGCAAGCACACATTAGATTAAGAAGTGAGGATATGCTTTCTAAATTTCTTTTACTCAAAGGTCACGTCATATGATTTATACGGCGGATTATATTAAACATTAAATTGCATGTAGATATCGTATTGTGTGGGCATCTGTGTATGTGTGGGAATGTGCGTATGTGTATAGTGTCCTTGACCTAGATATTAGTTTGTGACTCAACATGCATAGCAGGATAACTAAGCGTGTCAATTGAAATCCATGTATGCAAATGAGAACAATTATTTTGTAAGTAATCCCCCCCTAACGATGTTCTCGTGAGATCTGGTATAACAATCCTTTGCTTGTAGATAATGCATAGATTGTGAATAGATGATTTATACATGATGAATTCTTACTTTAAATTTTTATATGATCATGGGTCACAAAATAGGTCATTTTGAAATATTGATTATAAAAAGGACGTGTGTTTCTCACTAGATTCTCATTTTCTAATAATCTTATATCTCTTTATTGCTTAAGGTTAGATTAAAAATGTAACAAAAACTCAAATTCAAGCCATTTTTCCAAACATTCCCAATGTAGTTTTCCAGTATGGAACATGTTTTTGGGAATGAAAAATGCTAAGGATATTAAATCACGCAATTTGGGTTATGCCATATCATGGAACATGGTTTATGTATTATAGTTAATATTTTCTTTTTCCATATTTATAAAGTAGCTATGTTGCATGAAAATTGACATATGAATGAAGGGGTTTTAATTCATTTTGACTAGTTTGATATATTTATCATATTATTTATTGATTGAGTATTTTCCTTTAACATTAATTTATCTATTTTATCGTTAGACTTATGTGTGTAGATATGGAATATAATTGATGCCACATTTTTGTTAGATATTTTCATTTTTCCATTGGAAAATTATAGGTCAAATTTAGTGGCATTGGGTTTAAAAGGGATTATGTAAATAATTCATATTTAATTTGATGTAGAATTTTTATGAAATGTTTATTATTTAATGGGAGATTAGATCAAAGACTTTGAAATAAAGGGTCAAAAGATACACGATCGTTACCACATTCACATTGGAGAATGTTTATGTGTTCATGGGACCATCTTGATGTGCCATAATTACCAGGAATTTGACAAGGTCATAACTTGAGCTCTGGGTGTCCGTTTGAGTCCTTTTCGTTTTTTGAAAACACATGTTTGGATGAGATGAATGCAGCGGCAACCTTCTCTACCGATTGGGGAAAGTTTTTGACACGTTTACAGGCCCTAAATCTGCCATCTTGAGGTCGAAAATTAGGATTTAAGTTATAGTTAGGTTTTTTTCTATTTTTGGGCATTAGTTAATTTTAGTCTATTAGTTGCATTATGAGTTATAAAGTTGGCAATTCCTCTAATTTAGGGATTTAGAAGATGCATGGCAATTTTTGTGCCCGTACGAATAAGCATGCGAACATACTAAGAATAGCAAGTTTTAGTAAAGTACTAAAAATAGTAATTTCTGCCACGTAGAGTAGATTTAGTTAGAGTTAGTTAGAGTTTTCTTGGAAACTGGAGTTGGGAGTTGTTTTCCTATTTAGGAAACATTGTAATTCATTATTCAGTAACAAAGAAGGAGATATATTTTCTTTTGGAGTTCATATTATTTGCAATATATCAGGTTTGTTCATAATTTGGCTACATTACATCTTTAGATACAACATTTTATTTTTATATTGTTACCAAGATAGGTTATGAAAGAAGAAAGATGAAATATTTCGTTGTAGGTGTGGATTGGTACAATAAATGAAAATTAATATTGTGACAAAGGATATTTTATAGTTTACTCATTTAGATATGTCGAAGATGATTATAGGTGCAGACAAAACACATAATGTTGTTACATAAGTCCAATGCAAGAATCCAACTATTTATTTTAGTTGCTACATTCAGATATACTATAAAAAGATACTATGTATAGGTATGTGGAATTCACATTTGTGCCTCTTGTACATTACTTTTAAATTTGGTATTAGAGTGAGATAATGGATGGTTATTCGGAAATTCATTCCAATATTTGTATGGATGTTGTATCAATTTTTAATATATAGCCTTATAAAGACTCCGCTAAAGATATCAACAAATGGATTGAGACTTCTATATTGGGAGGGATACTGAATAATAAAATCTGAGGTAGGATATCCAAGACTACCTAATGTAAAAATGGAGAAAATGACATGGAGACACTAGTATATGGGAACCATGGAGAGGTTATCATCTTTGAAAACTATAGTGATCACATGGGTTATAAAAGAAGTCAAATGCCTTCATTACATATAATACTATGAAGAGAAAAAATTAATTGATAGAATACAATAAAAGTTATGACATTCCAATCCTAGTACAACATCAAACCTTCGATTATACCATTAATAACGTGTTAAAGATATGATATGTAGTGGTGCATAAGAACAAAATCACATGATACCACCTTTAAGAGCTTAAACACGTAAATGTAAACCATAGGAATCAGGATGTAGACATAAGAGGAAGTTGGATGAAAATGTGATTAAAGGGCTATAGACATAGGAGATAGATATCATTATTGAGAAATATGTCAATACTTAGGGATATGTCCCATCTCAGGAAGAGTGATGGAGATACTTATACTAGAATAAATAACTGCAAATGTGGAGAGCATGTGCTAGATATCTCTCACCATATCTTCCTTTATAGGGAGAGAATATGTTTTGATATCATTAATGATATGTGTGTAAATATCTTGGTGCTCAACATTGGTGACATTATGGATATAAATCAAAAGAGAAACTTGGTAATAGAGGTAGAAACAAGTGTAGCCATCACGTGGAATAGATACAATCACTTATATATGCGAGGAAATTATATAATGAGATTGTATAAGTAGGGTACAGTCTTTGGATGGTTATAGAGGGCCATGTAAGACATTGAGGTATTATTATGTGTAATATTTTGTTAAGTTGTTTTATTTTTAGTGTAGATATGCATTCTAAATAGGATGATTTAAAAACAAGTTTGCGACGTATGACCTATAAGTAAAGGTATGTAACACTCCACTTCATATATTAGTTGAATTGTTTTATACATAAAGTGTACTTTAATGTAAAATTCTTCTATTTAATGTTTATGAACATCTATATGATTAGAAATAAATAAAATCTTCATAATATACATACATGGATTGAGGGTAAATTGAGGGTGTTTGAAACGACCCACATCCTTGTACAATTCAGGATTTATCATGAGAGGAAGCACAACCTAGTTACAATGAAGGGGACCACTATTTAGGAACCCAATTGGAGCAACCATGAAACCATAGTGAAGATGCAATGACCAACGAAAATGGCCGTAATGAGTGGGACAACTATTAGTGAATGGAGTGAGAGGAACAACCATTAGCATCAGCAGCGAGAGGAGCAACCACTATAATTAGAAGCAAGTGGAATAGCCACCAGTGATAGAAGTGAGAGCATCAACAGTGAGTGGAGCAGCCACCAGCGTCAGCAGTGAGAGGAGAAGCAAGTGTCAATAGCGAGAGGAGCAACCACCAGCATTATTAGTGAGAGGAGAGCCACCAGCATAAGTAATGAGGAGTAACCACCAGTGTTAACATGAGCAGAGAAGCTGCCTCCAAAGGTGAAACCACCTCCGAGGAGGATCGTGCCTCGGGGGGATTTGAACCTGGGTGGGCAAGCACACAACCATGTGACTTGACCGCACCACTCCCACTCCATCGGCCACCTTAATATTGATATTGTTACCATGTTTACTATACATTTCTCCAGCTTTGAAGACACTTTATCACTATCTTTCAATAATTGATGAAACTTAAGAACTATTTTAGAGGTAGTCTAGATTTTTAATGTATATACTAAAGACCTATCTAGAATATTTTGTAAATGTTTTTGTCTGACATTTGGAGCTATGTGTGTGACTCCTAATCTCTATTATATATACTTTGGACATGATTGTCTGACTCGTGATCTACATTTTATGAGGTCTCTAACACTTCACAAATGTATGGATAAATAGTTAAACATTGTTTCTTCTTCATTTGTAACTCCTAGGTTGCTTTTGAGTGATTCAAAATTTAGTTTGATAATAGCATATTGATCATTTATATGATGTTTTTCTCTAACTCGTAATATTGTAACTTTATTTCTCCACTATGAACATTTTATTTAAAGAAGTGAGATCTTATTGGTATGTGTTTTCTTCATCCATGGAAAATCAAATCCTTCGATAGCAACAACGTATTGCTTCCTCTTATTTTCTCCTCATTTAAATGTAATATGATTCATTTGATCCAACTATATTTAGATAATGTTATCTTTGTAGATATGTACTCTACTTCACCCATGCAATATCAAATAATTAGTCTATTATTTTAATCCCATGAAATGGATCCTAACCAAACATTGCACACATATCTATAATCTCTTTTTATTCACTGACACTTCCTTCCTAGAAACTATATCTATTTTTGAAAATTTCACAATTAATATATCAGTAGTATAAATAATTTGTGATTTTTTTGCCTTTGATATATATATTCTTCTTTATTTTTGACAGTGTATCTTTTGGAGTGTCAATAAATATGGAGATAATGAAAAATACATACGTAATGTCATATTTTATTTTATCTCTAATATATTAATCTTCTTTTCTAGATATTATACAATGTCGGATTAATGTTTCTACTACAATCATCCTTTCTTACTTGTAAACCTGTGGAAATTAGTGTTTTTGTTTCCATCTTTTTAACAATCTAAATCTATTCAAGATTTCATTAGTATACTTGGGTTTAGATATAAAAAATTCTATTATCCATATATTTCATCTAAATGTAATGAAAATACTACATGAGTTATAAATATAACATCTCAAAATTTCTCATCATTCCTATTTTTAACTCTTGTATATAAACATTTGTATTTCCATTAAAATTCATCTCATCTACTTGCAAGACAACAATTAAAATTTTTCCTTGGTTGTATACCTTGTGTGGAAAGTTCAGTGCTTTCCTATATTTTCAAATAAATTTCTCAACATATATGACACTATGTGGTTGAACCATGCCCTTGATGCTTGCATGAGGCCATTAAATACCTTTTTCAACTTACAATCCTTATTCATATGACCTAAAAAATCATAGTAAGTTAGTTGCACCAAATAAACGCTTCTTATATAAATACATGTAGGAATGTATATTTAACATCCTTCTAATGTAACTTATATGTGAATGTGGGTTTATATTTATTAATGATAAAATATGAAAACAAAAATAGAGTAATGTATTGAGAGAGGGGAACAAATCATGAGATATAATATAGTTTGTATTCATTACATGAAAAACTAGCTTTACAAGATGTGTATAAACATGAAGTGGGGAAGTGTCAACACCACGTATAAATGTGGAGAAGTATAAATCCCATATATTCTAATGAAACCCAAGAAATATAACCACTTGTATAGGAAAAACCTTGCAGTGGAATAAAAATCCTACACTAAAACTCTGATAAGCATACTTAAGGTAGGTAGAAGAATTAGGTCTTGAAAACAAATTCTGATCAGTTTCCAAAGTACATACTAAATCACTCGTAAAGAGGAAAAGGGGTAAAATTTGTAGGAAAAAATAATCCCCAAAATACATAAAATATAAGTGCATATAATATATCTCTCATTACACAAACAAGAAGCCCCCATGAAATAAAGAGAGAAATAAGAGAAGAAGAGAGGACTAGCTAACCTCCCGAAAGATGAAGTCTCATGAACATGAAGTACATCGCACATGTGAAGAATTATTTTATTAGTAAATGAAGAATTAAAGACTATATCCCAATAAATAATTTCCATTGTTCCACTAAGCCATTATGTATCAAAGGTAGATGAAATAGAGAATATCTCGAGATGCAGATGAATAAAGTCAATGGTCAACTATGTCAACTCTTGATGAATCAAACCAAGTACCAAAAATGACTTAGGATGGTTTCCAATATTGTCATGAGAACTAAATAAAGAACTAAGTACTAATATTGAAGGTATCCAAATGATTGATGACAAAGATAAATTACAATATTGAGGATTCGCAAGCCATGTGAAAATGTAAGCATACAATGTTAGAGAAAATGCATTCAAAGATTCAATCAAAGATTAGAAAAATATCCTCAATATTTTCATCAAGATCGTAAAACTAAGAGTCAATAAATAGATATGAGAAGTTGGGTAAGTAGAATTCAAAATGAAGTGGATCTTATAGACATGAAGAAAATTGTTATAAAGAACCACTTGAAGCCCTTGAAGAAGAAAATATTAAATAAAAGTGATGGGGAAAAGTATTGAAAAAGGAGAGTAATGTCCTCAATTGTGTCATATATATTAAAAATGTGGGAATCTACAAATAAATAAAGTAATTTATGGTAAATATATATATATATATATATATATGAGGTTAATACAAAATACATATATATGATCTTGTTGTAAAGAATCAATGGAAGCCTTAAGAAAAGTAACTCTAAAGTCAGATGTAGCAACACATATAGAAGGAATTTCATGATCTTATATCAAAGTAGCATTGGAAACTCTCAAAGAAGTGAATTTGGATACTGAATAAGAAATAGGTACAATAGATATTTGATCAACTATATATGGGGTATCAATAGTTGGAATATTCGTAGCAGTCTCAATATCATCCACATATGAACAATTATCTAATTAAGAATCAAAATATGATGGATAATCATGGTTTCCATATAACTATGGATGAATTCACAAGTAGTGAAAGGTCACCTAATATACATAAAAACAAACTAAATATCCTTAGAAATTATGAGACATATTATTCCACATGCCATGTCATTTTTCAACTAATCAATATTTTGTTTATATTTTTAGGCTTAGGATCAAGTACAAGAGATGAGGAATTAGATCATGCTTTATGTAGTAATCATATACCCTTTGTTTCAAGGATAAATAGTTCTTTCAGTTTAACGTGACAATGGAAAGAAGGAATTTAATACTAAACCCATGATGTAGTGCCTCCAATGGAAATTTATCTTACTTCATTAATAAATTAGCCTAAGATATGTCACTTTATAATCTAGTATGATTATATCTCTTGAAGTCTTAAAACGGTCTCATACATGCAAAAAAGGAAATGTGAGTACTACCTCTACAACTTCTTCCTCTACATATAAATTGTGATCATCCTCTACTTCTTCCACAAATAATTGAATCTTAGATTTTTTATGCATGCTCTAATAAAATCGAGATTTGAATGATCCTTTGATTACATTACATGAGAGAGGCATGAATTATGTTATATTTATTGTATTCTAAATAGAAACTACCATGGATTAAAATTTAGGAGTTACACTTCTCAATATTTTCTCAACCACATTACTCTCTTCAAGTGTCTCTCAATGACACCATTTCTAGTTAATTAAGACAAGGATATGATTGAAGAATGAATCTATAGACATTTTATTTCATATAAATGGTATCAAAGTATCTTTTATGTCTTTGCAACATAGTAGTCTTAACCTTATCTATACCTTGATCTGTGAGACAAAAAGTATACCATGCTGACGGAAAATTTTAAGATCCCCTTTTAAATTCATAGATATTACTTGGAAAAAATGTGAAAATGACTTTTAAAATCATGGAAAATTTAGAATGAAATGGGTTTCACAAGGCTGGAGAATCATTTGAATTTTATTTTGGCTAGTAGCAGCTATCAACGGATAGCTTTATTTATCGATGGGTAGTATATGCTTTCGTCCGATATCATAAGTTTTCCATCAGTAGCATATTTTTTTAGCTCTTATCATCAACAGCATATGTTGTGATAAATATAACAATTATAATAACTTCATATCATCATACAATAGCGATATACTACCTAGCATTTTTAATATGTTGTCATATTGATGTAATATGTAGTCGATCATCGACACACAAAGGTAACGAACTGTAGGTGGAATTTGATGTTTAATATAAGAATCAAAATTAGAATTGTAGGTGGAATTTGATGTTTAATATCAGAATTAGAACTAGAATTAGAATTTGAATCAGAATTAGTATCATATATATATATATATATATATATATATATATATATATATCAAGGAGACTTTTTAAGATCTCTCTTTCATCGTAAATGTGATTTGAATGTAAAAAATCAACTCTTTGTTTAAATGCTATACGAACGCACCCAAAAAGTAACATGTACAAAATAATTATGTGAAATAACAAGCAAGCCAACTACACAAAGTTTACCAATTTAAAATATAAAAATATTGAATATATTTTTAATTAATGAAGATACCCATTAAAGTGTTTACTCTACAGGTTATGGGTGTAGACACCTATAATTACGCCCGAGCAATTTAAATACTTAAATTGTGCTAATTATCTCCTTTCCTGTAAATTGATGACATATTGCCAATAGCGTTCATCTTCTCTTCCATTTTCGTTAATTGATTACATTACGCTAATTAATTAAGTCGCCTATCCAACACATACCCTAAAATAATGACCCTTGGTTTATCAACACCTTCTATCTAATCTAATCAATTAGTATTGATTAATTAGCCTCCCTTCTCATTAAATCAATACATAACTATTTAATTGGTTTAATTCCCTTCTAATGGTCCAAATAACACTAAAATCAATCTAAAAGCTTTTAAAAGCTTGCACATGTATTAATTAATCACCTTGATTGATTAATACACCCCCTTTATCCACATGAGCCACTTCAGGATAGACTAAACCCTCTTAAAGTTAACTCAACCCCATCTAAACCCCCCTTATCCATAACTAATTCTACATCTCCATTAGTCCCACATTCATGAGGATGTGTTGAATCCTTTATCCTTTGGGCTATATAAACAACCCTCCCTCTACTTCTACATCTACACCTAAATCTCTCAAGAGACAAAAGAAAGCACATAGTTTCATACTAATAGCCTTTTGTCATTCTTGAGCCCTCCATCCTCTATTCTCGAAGAGCTAAGCATCACACCCAAGCATCCATTGAAGGATCAAAGCAAGCAACGATAATTTGATTGCCATTGAACTACTTAGGTTCATTTTAATGTTAAATTAGGCAATTAAGGAGAATAGAGTTCATTAATTTACATTATGTTATGATCATTTCAAAGTTATAATGTTGAGGGTAGGACTTGCTTATTTCTTCATCATGATGGTGCATATTTCTCATTTCTAGCTAGGTTAGGAAGCTATTTCTAGGTGGTAGTTTCTTCCTTTAAATTTAGCTAAATTTTAGAAATACTTGTACAAATTTGGCACGCCTGGTGGGACACTTAGTCCCATGGCATTTTAGTTTAAGTTTAATTATTTTGGCTAACTTTTGATATGCACATGTAGTAATTAATGTCCATTTTCTTGGAATTTTTGCTCATTTGATATGTGTAACCTCATGTTCATAGCCATAATTTTAATGGGTTATTGCCATTCTTGAGCTAACTTGTCAAAATTTGAGATATTGTGAGTTTTCTTGTGTTTGTTTCCGTATTTTGGTTGCAATTTTGGTGCAGGGATGTTTTCAGAGGTGCAGACATAGTTTTTGTGGTGCACACGTCTCTCTAGTGGTGCAGGTGCACTGGTAAAACCTGTTACTCTATTTTTTGACATCGTCGCATGTGCGCTAACCCTGGAGTACACACCCTAACCAGCGCGTAGGTGCACTAAACTAGGCGTAAACATCATTTTGTACTGTACCTTCACTGCATTTTGAAACTTGTCATATCAACGCACATGCCCTAACCAGAGTGCACATGTTGTTTTAGTGGCACAGACATTTTTTTCCGGTAACACAGTTGTTCTGTATATTTTTCTCGGAGTGGCGCATATGATCTTTTTGTGGCACACACACCTCTTTGATGGCACAGGTGCTTGATAAATCAAAAAAATCCATAGAGTGGCACAGGCACTGTTTTAGTGGCACATATACTATTTTTGTGGTGCACACACCTCTCGGGTGGCACAGGTGCACTGTGAGCTGAAACAACATTAAGTGGCGCATACACCCTAACCCACACATAGGAACTAAAAAAGGGTCGCAAGTGTCCTTTTGTATTTTTTGAAATTAGGGTGTTGATGTGCTAACATTCTTGTAGGTCTTTCTAATCATATATTTGTCTTTTCAGGTTGTTTTTACATGTTTGTATTTGATTAGGTTATGTTTCACATTGTTTACTTATAGGAACAAGGATCGCGTATGCTCTTCCCTCGCGTCCCTTGGGGCGATCTTGGGAGTCATAAATGATTCTTAATTCCTTTTGATGCTTTAAGTTTGTTAGGAGTATTTGAGTTGGAATTGGTTAATTTGGCATAGTTGAATTAAAGTGTTTTTCCATTTGATGTCTTTTTAGATATTTGAAGACAATCACATATGCTCTTCTCTTGTGTCCTTGGATGATCTATAGAATCACAAATGATGCCTTCTCTTTTGATGGAAAACTACTAAAAATCATCATACAGGACAAAAATTCCATCGCTTGTCAATGAATGGAGGAATCGAAACAAAAGTCAGAAAACTACTAATACAGTTGTTATACAGGTTGCCAAACAGTGTTTGAGCAAATCACATCTAATTAGAAAAGATAAAACAAACAACATATTCAAAAGACTATATTGCAAGTTTCATAAAAGGGTACGTTCCTCTCCGCTCAACTAGAACATAACCCCTTTGGCATAACGCCTTAAGCTACAACAATGGGGGTGGTTCTAGGAACCCTAATGTAGTCCACACAAGAGGGAACCTTGTGGATGAAACGGGAAGTTCTCTGCACTACCTATCTGACTAGTGAATCCTTTGTGAGATAGAGCTACAAGTTGTCCCTATGTGACCCTTTTAAGTAAACAATTAGACACATTTATTACCCATTGTGCTTGGAGGGGGAAAAGTTGAGATACTCCCAAACTAGTCATTGCGAATTTTTGGGTAAATCTTCCCACTCGTGGATAATCTTCATAGCACCTAGGATGAGAGAACCACCTAGGAAGATATACTTTGGCCAGGAGCCCACTTTGACCATTCTGAAATAGTGTTGAGTTGTGAACCATGTTTTCCTTGTGAAATGTGTGACGCGTTACTTTTGCCTAGTTTTTACTTGCTTTAGGGCGAGGTGAAACTCTGCGGAAGTGAAGACAACATTTTTTATCTTTTTTTTATTTGCTTCCTTGACATTATTTTCACACTTTTTTGATCAAAAGAAGGGTGACTACCTTTGTGCTACCAATTGACTATTTCTGTCACTTTTATGTTCGTTTACGCCCATCCAAGTTTGCGGTTGGGTAAGTTAAACGTCTAAAGTGTGCGGAGGTGTATTCACGTCATTGGTAGCCATTGTGATCTCGATACCCATGTCAAGATCATCATTGTAGTTAGGCATGGTTCATCACCGCGGACTTCCTTAGACGAGTTAGCTTGTTTGTATTGTATCACTATAATTTCGATATTTACATCTTGTTTGTTGTAAACTCGACATAGATATCTATATTGTAAGGTTACGCGGCACACATTTTTAACTATTCCTAGCTATACTATGGCTTTTTAGTTCAGTTCTATTATTACCTTGATTTTAAAGAGTGCTAGGTGTTACAATTTGTGCATGTTATATCAATAACACCTTGATATCAATACTTCACTTTCTCACAAAGTGGGTTAACATATCTTGGTGATATTGTTGTGTCATCCACGAATTGTAATTGGCACTTTTTGAGATATAGGTCTTAATCGAGTTTTTCAGCTCGCTCATCGTATATCCTGATTAGGAGGTCACATTGAATTCTTGTATTTACTTATGTTTTGTTCATTCCCTTCAACTTGGCATAAGTGAAAACATCTTGTTAATATTCTTGTGGCGTGAAACTACTTATTGAAATGTAGTCTAGAAGGTACTTCATTTAAACAGGTTTCAATACCAAATGCTTGTGTCACTGGTGATTTATCACTCTATCACATTGGAATTCTCAAATTGTTGACTTATTCATACACTTAACAAATACATCTTGCATCTCACTTAGGGGTGGTCAGTAAGCTTTGAACACATTTACAACTTACCCTAGTGAAACTATCACGAAAACATGGCTCCTAAAACACGTCTACGATTAAAGAAACAAACATACAAGGAACAACAAGTGCAATCTTGGGAAACCTCCAACAAACAAGGGTCAAACCCCTTCATTGGACATGATCTAGGATTGTTGTTTTCTATAGAAAAGTAAACAAACGAAATGGTCGATCATAGTGGAAATGAATTAAAATCTCCACATGCAGAACTTGATTTTGACCCCACTTTATTAGACAAGTTTCTTCTCATAAACAAAGATAGAGTGTTGGCATGAGTCATAGAATTAGGGGCCAAATTTCCCACTGAGAATGAAACAATACTACCTGCAAATGACACTACTGAGGAAGAACGTCCGCTTATCAATCTGGAAGATATTTCAACACACGGACATGCTTCCACTTCTTACGCAGGAAATGATAAAGTGGTGGGGCATAGAATACCCTTTACCAAAGTGCCACGAAGAAAAAAGATAGAACATGAGACAGGTGAAGAACCTTTGCAATACGAGGAGGATGAACCTTTAGAAGAAGAAGAAATAATCCAACAACAAATTAGTAACCTAAACCGACAACTATCTTTGCTTACTCCCCATGTACAGAAAGACACAAACAAGAATGTTAAAAATTTGAGGCCTAAGGTTAAGATCAATGAAATCCATCAAGAAAACCAAGGAGAAGAAGACATAGGGTATCATCGTGTTTACATCCCCGCTTCTCCCACTAAAGAATAATTGCTCACATAAGAAGAGTAGTTTATGAAGGCGATGCTCACGAAGTTACAAGAGAGCAACATAGGGAGCATTAGGAAATATCAATACGAAGAATTATGCCCTTATGCTTTTGAAAAGAAAATGACCCTTCAACCCTTTCCAAAGAAATTTGATATGCCAAAGTTTGAAAAATATAAAGGGAAAGGAGATCCACGGGATCATGTTAAAGATTTCTACATGGCATGTCAAGAGGTGTCTTATAGTGACAATTACTTCATCATAATTTTTCCCAAGAGTCTCAGAGGTCAAGCCTTGGAGTGGTTTACGTGCTTACCATGAGGATCAATTTTCACCTTGCCAGAATTGGAAGAAAGATTCATGCATCACTTCTCGTATAACATAGAGAGTGATGTCACCATGGCAGATTTATGTGGTGCCAAGAAATGCCATAATGAGACTATTACTGGCTTCCTCCAATGGTGGAGAGGGATATCTAGTTGATTCCCTTGCGCTTTCCCTGAAAAATAACTGGTTAGTATTTTCGTTCCCAATCTCAACCCAGATATAGGTTTTTACCTCCAAATGCATTGTGTTCACACTTTTGAGGAAGTTATTGAGAAAGGGATTCAGATAGAAAAATCTCTCATTTCCAAAGGCACCCTCAAAACCCAATCTAGAGATAACCAAAATGACAAACCCACGGAAAATCTTAAGATCTTTAACAAAAAAAAAAAAATGGTGGGAGATGGAATCACTGATTCCAAACGTGTTCAAACGGTCCAAACTGGTCAAACTTTTAAACTGACCAAGGGCCCAATTCAACCACCATCAAAGCTAAGGATGTTCACCTCTCTCAATGAACCTTTGTCATTTATTCTAAAAAAATTGGATGTGGCCCACATCATGACCTATCCTACAATGCAACCATTTGACGACAACGCTCTTAAACCTTCATGGTACAAAGAGCATGAATATTGTGAAATGCATCGTGTCAAAGGACATAAGATAGAAAAATTTCTACGGATTCATCATTATATTCAAGACCTCATTGACAACGGGGAGATAGAGGTGGATAACTCTGGAAAAACACAAACACCTAACGAGAAAATGGGGATATATAAGGAACCATTCCCCAAGCATGATAAGTTGGGAAAGTCAAATCCAGATCGGTGAGATTCATCCCAAACCTATAAAGTTGTGAATTACTTGTACACCAAAAGAGACAACAATCATTATGATTCACTTATTAGATGTATTCGATCTCCTGCTAACTGTGTCAATACCATTCGGATTAAGGGAAAGGACTGTGTTATGGTAACAAGGTGTGCCCACCTCATAATTCCATAACCTTCTCCGTTGACACTGCAAACAAGTAAGTATAACCTTTTAGAACAACTTGAAATGACATCCGCTAAGATTTCGATCTTAGATCTTTTCAAGATATCCAATGTGCATAAAGACATTCTCTACTAAACTCTTCAGGGGTCGGGAGTGCTTTTAGAAGTCAATCATGCACACCTTCAATCCGTGGTGGAAAAAATCACACCAAGTGAACATCTCACTTTCAACCATAGGGAGATGCTTATTGAGAATCCAACACATAATATTCCCTTATACATTAAGGTAGTTGTCACCCATAAGAAAATCAAACGGGTGCTTATGGATAACGGATCTGGGTTGAACATTTACACACTCAAGTTGGTTAAATAGTTGGGACATACAGAGGAAGATCTTTAATCCCATATTATCACTATCACCGCATACAACAATGGGAAAGGGAGTCAGCAACCACCATCACGCTGCCCATGGAGGTGGGTCCCACTTGCCATCAGACAAAGTTTCATGTCGTAGACTTGAAACTTCCATATAACATGCTTCTAGGCTGACCATGGATTCATGCCATGCAGGTCGTGTCATCAATGTTTCATTAATGCATTAAGTTGAAGATTCAGAGCCCTTTTCTCATTATAGAGCTCTCAATAGCTTTGCATGAATGGGTAAACATGCATGTCCCTCTGTAGATATAGTTGTCCCTCTCTAGTCTGAGGCCATGGAATCCTAGGTGGATTCAAATTTTCTTAGTTCTTGTGCTCATGGGGCATCTACTTCAACATCTCCATTTGATTCATGGGAGATGAAAATCCTTGAATATGGCTGCAGGGAGTATAATATACAACAAGCGCTTTGGGTATCAAACCTCTCATTTTCACCCAAGACTAGAGGTCGACCCAACTACCGCTTCAGAAGACCTAGAGAGGAACACACTATTCAGTAATTCTTACATGGAGGCTTGTTAGCTAAGGAAAAATTTCTTGATCCACCTACAACTTGGGTCCCTGATGATACTAATCCATCTTATTATCGAACCCCGGAATATGAAAAATCTAGTAGAATGATATACTCCATGGGCTACAAAGGCATAGGATGTGGGAGGAACGAACAAGGACAAAGAGAACCAGTGCCTCTTCCACATTTCAAAATAGAAAGATACAGCATTGGGATTCACCCTTATGGAGCACACCCCAACGATCAAGATGCTACTTGTTCTAAGCGCGAGGATAGCTCTAACTATCTAGACAGCAATACGGATTCCCATTATAGCCAAATGAGAATCTGGCCTCCATAAACCTTTTCATGAACAACATTTTCCTAACCATAACCCCCATGGAACCAACCCTTGACCTTGTATACCTTTCCCTTGTTAAATTGGACCAACAACATTACATGTAACTAGATTTATTTGAGAATGACGAAACTATCGCAGAGTTCATGGGCATAAGGGATACAATTCCCATTGGATATCACAATAAAGGTTTCTTTATCAACTTAGATACATGCGCCTACTTCAGTGAGGAGGCTAAACTTCGCATAAAACAAAACTTAAAGAAAAACGAGGGAAAAAGTTCTAAAAAAAATCCTTGGCAAAAATTGAAGTCCAAGTCACACAGTGAAAACCTCTTTGAGACACTAGCTGACAAACAAATAAGAAAATCAAAGGACAAACAAAGTGACCACGCCAAGGATGAAAATCTCATGGACACAACCTTGGATGAAGATCTTAACCTACCTCCTGATCCTACGTGTATGGAGGACTTATCAAAATTAATATTCAAAGAAACCATTGATGTCAATATTGGTATAGAAGAAGATCCCAAGATAGTAAAATTGGGAGCATCACTCTCGGCTAGAGAACAAAATATGTTCACTATGTTGCTGTGAGAGTTTGTTGATGTGTTCGCATGGTCTTACAAAGACATGCCCGACATAGATCTAACTTTGGTCATGCACAACTTAGTCATGCATGCAGATGCCAAGCCTATCAAACAGAAGCTTTGAAAGATGCACCCAAGATTGGCTCTATTGGTTAAAGAAGAGTTGGAAATATTTCTTGTAGTGGGATTCATTAAGCCAAATAATTATTCTGAATGGATATCGAACATTGTTCCTATCAAAAAAAGCCTATCTGTATCAGAATCTCCATGGATTTTAGGGACATCAATAAATATTTCCCTAAATATGAGTTTCCGCTACCCAACATTGAAATTATTTTTGACTCCATAGTAGGGTACGATATGCTATCACTCATGGATGGATTTTCAGGATATAATCAAATCAAGATAGCTGAGGAAGATCAACAAAAAACAACTTTTATCACTCCTTGGGGCACCTTCTGCTATCAGGTGATGCCATTTGGCCTAGAAAATGTAGGAGCAACTTATCAACGGGAAATGACAGTGATTTTTCATGATATCATGGAAGACTATGTAGATGACATCCTAGGAAACTCTAAAACAAGGGAGGATCACCCTATCATTTTGAGGCGTATCTTTGAATGCTTACGTAAGTACAAAGTCAGGCTAAATCCAAAGAAGTGTGTCTTTAGTGTGTTATTAGGGAAACTATTGGGCTTCATTGTGTCAAGACGAGGTATTGAGGTAGACCCTACTAAGGTGTTTTCTATTACTAAAATGCCTCCACCTAAGAATATCAAGCAACTGCGTAGCTTACAAGGGAAAATTCAAGCCATTCACCGCTTCATCTCCCAACTTGCGGATAAATGTCACTCATTCACCCACTTGCTTAAAAAGGATGTCACTTTCATCTGGGGACCTGAGCAATAGCAAGCCTTTTATTTGCTTAAACATTACTTGGCTAATTCACCTGTCCTCATGCCTCTCACTCCTAGGGAACTATTATTGCTCTATATTTCCACTACACAATTTGCTATTGGTGCATTGCTCATCCAATATGACCTTCGCCATAAGGAGAAAGTGGTGTACTATCTAAGTTGCACTCTCATCGCCTATGAGCTCAATTATCCTAAAATTGAAAAGGCTTGCTTGGACGTTGTTTTTACTTTTCAAAAACAAGTCACCATTACCTGTTAATTACTAAGACCAAGCTAATATCCAAGGTTGACCCACTGAAGTATTTATTGTCCAAACCTGCCCTCATAGGTAGAATGGCTAATTGGATCATTCTACTCAGTGAGTTTGACGTAGAATTTGTCATCAAAAATTGGTTAAAGGACAAGTACTTACGTACCAGCTAGCGGAAGCACCTTTGTAAAGCATAGAACCTTTGTGTCTAGATCTGCCAGATGCCTCTTTGGTCAACATTGAAGAATTGGTCATGTGGCAGATACATTTTGATGGATCCTTTACGTTTCATTTTTCAGGTGCAGGAGTGGTCCTTATTACTCCTTTTGGTAAACCTATACCGTAGGATTTTTGCCTTGGCTTCCCTTGCACAAACAACAGTGCAGAATCTGAGGCACTCATTACAGGGATGAAGCTAGGCATCAAGTGGAATGTTCATCATGTTAAGGTTATAGGTGATTTGCAGTTAATCGTCAAACATTTTAATGATGAATATAAGGTTAAGGATATCAAGCTCATACCTTACAAAAATTTAGTAGAAACTCTAAAGGAGTACTTTGTGCGCATTGCCTTTGAACAAATCCCAAGAGCACATAACAAATCGGTAGATGCCATGGAAATAGTGGGGTCTATGCTTCGTATTCCACAGGGAATAATGACAAGAAGTTCTTTTTCAAAAATATATGCCAGCCTGAATATGACATGCTAGAATCTTGCCTGGATTGTGAGGTTGTTGGTCCCAATTCCCCATGGTACAAACCCATTTTTACCTATCTTAAGGACAAAACATTTCCCCCCAATATATCCCTTTCTGAAAAACAAATCCTAATTTTCCAGATAGCCTATTACACCCTTTTAGGAGGTACACTTTATCATCGTGGCTACAATGGGAATCTATTACGTTGTATGTATGTGACGGAGTCAATCCAGGCAATCAAAGAAGTGCACGAAGGGGTGTGTAGAGAACATACCAATGGAATGGTCTTGGCTAAAAAATTGTTGAGAGTAGGTTACTATTGGCCTATAATGGAAACTGATTATAGCAATTATGTCAGAAAATGTGTACTTTGCCAAAAGTATGTAAATTTCATCCATGCTCCATCACAACCATTGCAACCTATCACTACCCCATGACCATTCTCCAAGCGGGGACTCCTACCTCATCTGATGGTCATACACATATCATCATAGCTACAGAGTACTTTATAAAATGGGTGGATGTTGTCCCTTTAACCTATGTCACAAGAGCCCAGATTTCTAAATTTATCATGAATCACATTATTTGTCGATATGGTATTCCTGCAGCCATTGTTACAGATAATGGGAATTCATTTAAGAACAAAACTATGAAAGGTCTTTTCCAATGGTTCCAAATCAGATTAAAATGGTCCACACAATATTACCCTTAGGGTAATGGACAAGCTAAGGCAAAAAACAAAACTATGGTAAGGATAATGGAGAAGATGGTTAGCAAAACATGTCAAAATTGACACCTACAAATCCATCCAGCCCTTTGGGCTTACCGAACATCTATTTTCACTCCTATGGGTGCGACGCAATATTCCCTAGTGGTCGGGAAAAAATCTATCATCCCTTTAGAGATCAAACTCCCGTCCCTGAGAATTTATCTTTGGGACTATCTAGATAAGGATGAGGATTATCAAGTGGAAAGACAGACCGAGTTAGAGCTCCTAACTAAGAGGTGCATTCGCACTCTTAATCACCTAAAATTGTATCAACACAGAGTCTCCAGAAACTACAACAAAAGAATCATCCCTCGTCAGTTTGAGGTTGGTGATTTAGTCATGGAGGAGAACCAGTTCAACACCAGAGCAAAGCGAGAAAAGAAAGGGAAGTTTGAACGACATTGGTTGGGACCCTATGTTATAGTCAGCAAGTATGGCACAGGGGCATACAAACAAGCTCACCCCAGTGGTGATGAACTCTGGGAGCCCATGAACACCATGCATCTTAAGCGGTTCTATGCTTAAACATGGCACAAGGAAGTTAAAAATCAAACAATAATTTAAAAAAAAAAATCACAAAATCAGAAAAAGAGAAAACAGGTCATCCACTAGTGAAAACCACACAATTGTGGTACTTTGGACAAGCCCTTGGGTGAAAACTAGTTTATGGCGCCTCGGGAGGATTCGTTGTTCACAAGCATCCTGCATCTGGAGGGTAGTTGTCTTTGGCCTAGACCTTGTTTTGCCTTTGAGATTTCCTATGCGCCCCATCCTGTCAAGCCTTGATCCAGCTTTTCCTTCTTTTATTCGTCTGCGAGGGGCGTGGTCTTTTACTATTTCCCATCTTATGCTAGGGGTAACTCAACAACTTCACCTTCTTGTTCATAAACGCATGGCTTCTGCCCTTATATATTCCCCATCTAATGCTGGGGCCATCCACACTTTCTTGGTTACCTGCATATAGCTTTGGAAAACCGTTAGAAAACACCAAAAATAATAGAAAATTATTTCATGAAAACACCAAAAACAATAGAAACTTGTTTCACGAAAACACCAAAAACAATAGATAATTGTTTCACAAAAGCACCAAAAACAATAGAAAATTGTTTCACGAAAACACTAAAAAAATATAATTTTTTTTGAAGAAAACCTAAACAATAGAAAATTGGTGCATGAAAACAAATCTTACAAACAAACATTTACTTGTTTCTTGCTTTGCTTTTTTCTTGTATAGTGTTTTATATTCTTGCTTTTTGTGTTGTTTGTTGCTTGGGCATACTTTGTTAGGATTCATATTTTCTAGATTAGATTAGATTTATTCTTGTTTGTGCATATTGCGGTATGTTCTTGCATGCTAGTGAATCTTAGGAAATCATGATGTAATGTGTTAATTCATTATGTTCTTTCTTAGCATTTGATTGTGTATATTACATGTTAATAAAGCGTAGTGAATCATGGTGTATTATTTCATTTCCTAGAGTTCTTTGTTAGCATTTGGTTGTGTTTACTGCATGTGCATTGTTTTTGTTATCATTAACATCACATTAACATCATTATCATCACATCTAACATCATCTATACATCATATATAAACAAAATTCTAAGTTTTACATCATGCATGTATGCTAAGCTAATCATCACACATCGTATCACCAATGGGGGCAAGAGGGGTTGCGCATGATCAAAAATCTATCCCCCCCCCACACCAATATCATCATATCATCCCATCCATATACATATACACTAACACATGAGAAATGCATTTGATATCATCTAAGGATCTATCATCTAACATCCAAAGCACATGTATACATCGAACATCGAAATTAGATATATAAAATGTATAAAATCAGATAACATCACAACGCATTCATAAAGTGCTGAATCAAAAAAACACAACATGCAATGAGAATCAAGATAGAGTAATTTCTAAAAAGGGTATTTCACATCATAGAATAATGCCCACTTGTGTCACATACATCGGGACACAAAAACAATAAGTGCTGAATCAAAATGCGCAACATGTAATGAGAATCAATATACAGTAATTTATGAAAAGGGTATTTTACATTATAAAATTATCCCACTCGTGTCACATGCATCAAGACACAAAAACAATAAAATACATCATCTCATAAACATGTGTATCTGTGCCCAAAAATTACTATTCATATATATACATGTGTGTCATATACATATATATCAACAAAAATGCCTTTAGCTGAGGCATACAAAGATGCTACATCAAAAATGTGTGTAAACGTACATACAATCTCCAACTCGGTACTCAATATAATACATCATCGATACACAATGCCATAAAAAAGGGGCATGTGTCAGAAATAAACAAGTCTTCATCATGAGGCATCATCAACATATAAATATACAAGATTGTACAACAAAAAATGTGGATCTCAACCGCAGCTTTCACCCTCACCGGAGCTCCTAGATCTGTCCTCTAGTCAACAGAACACTAGAGTTTGAGATGGCCCTGGCCCAACTTACTGCTCTAGTATGGGTTGTCTCACTGATCTAGTAGAATGGCTTGATCTTCGTGATTGAGAGCCTAATGCACACGACCCTGACCGTAGTGGTAGTGCCACTCACTGCTCTAGAGGAACCACTCTGTAATAAGTAGTCCTATAAAATAAGGCCTCACCACCAAGCCTAGTGGCGTCACGTATCAGGTCAGCATCTCCGAAGGTGAGTGCTACCTGAAGAGTAGTATCTTGCTCGCCTATCACTTAGCCCAAGTTTGTCTCAGCCTATCTAAAGGTAGCAGCCTCTCGGTCTCTCACTGCAGTCATAGTCTACAGCTCGGCAAAGGCCTGTCCCTCTGTGATAGTAGTGCCTGTGATTGTGTGTATACATGGTCTCTTTGTGCAATAACCATCTACACCTCTGACTGGGACTGATGAAGAAGGCTCAAAATGTGAGCCCCCTGTGCCGTTGTCTCCTGAATCTAGCTCTTCCATGTCACTCTATCATCTCCTGGGCTAGCCTAGGCCCGAGCCTGATCCCACTCTGAAATTAAGGTAACAATGTGAGCTCATGCCTCATCATGCTCTGCTACAATAGTCACACACCAACCTTGAGCCTCATCTCTCTCCGCTTTTGCCGCATCTCTCTTGGATATAACCTACTGTAACTGCACCTGTACTATAGCTATCTATGCCACTGGATGGGAGACTATGTGTACCTTACGGATTGGTCCTGGAGGTTCTCTGGATGACTGTCCCTGCTCTAGGACCCTGCCTCTGGATGGCTACACTGCTTCCTATACTGCGCCCTACAGCCTTGGTCCCTATTCCTATGAGGTACCCTACCCATCATGTGGGATACCTTTAAAATGATCCTCTCGGTCTAGCCCCTGTGCCACTACCCTCACCCTACGCTCTGCACAGTGCCATATCTCTATAGGTGAGCGAATTTCTATTGCCTAGGCCTCCTCTGGAATGGTGAGACACCGGGGTAACACTATAGCATACCAAACCACATAGTTAGCTGTGGTCCCTGGATATCTCACCTGTCGTACTGGGTCCCATACCTGTGGGACCACCTATGTGAAACTCGCCCTAGCTCATGCCACTAGTATACGAGGCCCCATGGTCTACCTCTCTAAATCCCTGTGTGCATGCTAGATATCTAGCTGGGGGACCCCTATACTCAGGCAAGCTATCGCTGGCACCTGTCTAGTCGATAAAGCTCCATAACGGAACATCGGCTGCCAATGATAAAATGCTCCACTAGGCACACCCTGAACTCTATAGCATCCTCTGGCCACTGGAAATACCTGTATGGCCTCCAGATGACATCTATCTCTACTAGCTCATCAGACTCCTGCCTATATCTGAATAGGCTACCAAGATGGCCATGTACATCCCCACCAGCTACTACCCATGCCATACACGATGGCTCCTCGAGATCTCAAACACGAAATGGGCCCACAGGGTGTCTGATCGCAATATGATCCCATGACCATATATTTAATAAGGATGCCAGACCCAAGGTCTTCTGACCATGGTATGTAATCAAGTGAAAATCCCAGTATAGGTGGGCTAGTATGTACTGCCCCCAACAATATTTCTCGCTGCTATAGATACCATGAACCAAGGGTAGTAGTCCTCTATGAAACGAGGTCCCTATCTTATCAGTGAGTAGGAACCCACTGATAAGAGCCATGATGTAGAGAGGCCCACGATGCAATGTGGAGTCGGAGATGCACTCATGCAATGCCATGGTCATCCTGTCGTGCGGTATATCATCAACCCCAAAAAGGGCATTTCAAGCTACTCTAATCCGCCCTGCATCAGAACTATACTCGATCAAGGTGCCCATCATTGGCACGTGAAGAAACCACCATATGTTCTCAATAGTCACAGTCATCTCTCCTATAGGCAGTCTAAAGCATTGACTCTCGCTATGCAATCACTTAGTTAGCGTAGTCAGTAGACCGTGGTCCACTACGATAGAGGGCATCTGAGCCACAATCCCTAACCCTACTGCCTCGAGAAGTATCTCCATGGCTCGCAAGTTGCACCGGCACATACTACCGTTTAGCTTTATAATCTGGGTATGTCACTCCTACATCTACAAAACTGGTAATTGTCTCTACAAAATAACACGCCACTAGTCAGTTCCTAGCATTTCTTCTAAAAATCTACCTCCTCTTTTAGGGTTAATCCAAAAATCCTAAAAATTCTTCTGTGTCATGTTTTTGACACTTTCCCATCTTTTCTCCACATGTCTAGGGTGCATGTATGCCCTTTTGGGCATGTACGCCACATTTCTGGTGTCTGCGCTTGCGCAAGTATGTCTTCTAGCACTTACACCCTCTTTCGGGTGCTTGTGCATCCTTTTCGGCATATGCGCCACACATTGGGTGCTTGCGCTTGTGCGCATATGCTCTCATGTATACGCCCACCATCTACATTCCTATGCCATGGTTTTCGCATGTGCACCCCATTTCACATGTGTGCGTGTGCGCGCACATGTGCTTGTGTGTGCGCATGCACATGGGTGTGTGTTGTCTATGCCTGTGCGTGTATGCATATATGTTTTGGTGCATGCATCCCCAAAAAGAAGTCTGCACCCCCAAAAAGATGTTTGTGACCCCAGAAAGGCACCTGCGCCCCCTATCCAATGCTTGTGCCTATGCAAAAGTGTGCCAATGTGATTTCCTATGACTAAAGCTCAAATTTAATGCATTAATGACCAAATTTAAGAAGCTAGGGTTCGATACCCACAAAAGGGCGGTCGTCCGCATGCTGGTGGTACCCCCGGGCTGTATCTGCGTGCCTCAATCAATCTCGTGCGATCACCATGGTTCTCCTCAATGTCTGAGCCTCATGGAAAATTTTCTAAACTACTCAATTAAAATGAATTGGGCATGATGTTTTTACACTCCCCTGGTGGGGTATATTAACCTGTTTTTCACCGTCAGGAGGGCAGGGAGGCCCGTTTCGATCACCATTTTCTCCTCTATTCACTATGGAATAATTATTTTTATTAAATAATTATTTTTCTCTTATTTTTCACCGTATTGGCACATTTTTTTCCATCCGATACCTTTTTCTTCTCCCTCAGAAAATTTTATTGCTCCCTGGTGTTTTTTATTCTTCTTCACAATCTCGTAAATAATTATTTTTTCTTAATTTTTCCACTAAACAAGGACATTATTTGTCATTTGTTTCTCCTTTCTTCCACCTAGGGCACTTTTTGTTTCCCCTAGGCCCTTCACTTTATTCTTATACTTTATTCTACTATTCACCATGGTTTGGAAAGCGAAACCAATAAAAACAATATTTATGTCAAAAAACCCAAAAACAGGGCAATTTTTTTCAAAAAAATCCTAAAAAGTAAAAAACCCTACAAAAATGGTAATTTGCTTCTTACGGCTAAAACTTGTGTCTTGTGCATGGTATTTTCTCCATATCCTATTGGTTTGTCTCACATCTTCCCCGATTAATATGACTCACGGATCACCGGATTCACAACCATTCACAAAGCTAGTTGTTTTCTTCGTCTGTACTCTGGGGCACTTTTGTTGTCTGGTGTTGTTTCATTATGCACAAATGTGTTTCGTGGACCCTATGTCCACTTTCCTTTTCCCTTGCATGTATCCTTTCTCGGGGCATCATTTTTAACCCTTTTCGTTAATCACGAACTTGTGGATCTCTTCAGCACTGATAACAAAACATTTGTACAACTATCTTGACCATTGTTGGGTTGGATATTTGTGTTTGTACTTGTTTTCCCTATTAAATGAGTTTGTTTCCTTCTCATATTGCATTGCATTATTATATGTTGCGTAGAGTTGGTATTTTCAATAATGGACAATTGTTCATAGTATGGCTTTTCATGTCATTCTATCGTTTTTGTATGCTTATATTTTTCATAAGGACTGATGATGTAGTTCCTATGGCAATATGATGATATCCAAATTGTTCAATTCAACAGTGGCTAGAGGCTAAGCTCTTCTCTCCTCTCCTCTATATTTCTTCTACATCACTTCCCTTCACCCCTAATTTTCTGTCACTGGGGCATCCTGCCTCTTCCCCATTCTTCTACCTCTCTATCATCTTTTTCAATCATTGATCCACTTCTTTCATCACCCCATCGACACTCGAGGGGGCATCTCTCGCTCCTACTAATTTTTTTTCTATCCCTTAAAAATTTTCTTCCGTCTACTATCTTTGAAGTGGCGTCACTTATGCCACCCCAAAGAGGGGCAAATGTAGACATCTATAATTATGCCAAAGCAATTTAAATACCTACATTGTGCTAATTATCTCCTCTCCCGCAAATCGATGACATATTGTCAATAGTGCTCATCTTCTCTTCCATTGTCATTAATTGATTACATTACGCTAATTATTTAAGTCGCCTATCCAACACATACCCTAAAATAATGACCCTTGGTTTATCAACACCTTCTATCTAATATAATTAATTAGTATTGATTAATTAGCCTCCCTTCTCATTAAATCAATAAATAACTATTTAATTGGTTTAATTCCCTCCTTATGGTCCAAATCACACTAAAATCCATCTAAAATCTTATTAAAGCTTGCACATGTATTAATTAATCATCTTGATTGATTAATACACCCCCTTTATCCACATGAGCCACTTAAGGACAAAATAAACCCTCTTAAAGTTAACTCAACCCCATCTAAACCGAGCCCTTTATCCATAACTAACTCTACATCTCCGTTAGTCCCACATTCATGAGGAAGTGTTGAATCCTTTATCCTTTGGGCTATATAAACAACCCTCCCTCTACTTCTACATCTACACCTAAATCTCTCAAGAGACAAAAGAAAGCACATAGTTTCATACTAATAGCTTTTTGTCATTCTTGAGCCCTCCATCCTCTATTCTTGAAGAGCTAAGCCTCACACCCAAGCATCCATTGAAGGATCAAAGCAAGCAAATATAATTTAATTGCCATTGAACTACTTAGGTTCATTTTAATGTTAAATTAGGCAATTAAGGAGAATAGAGTTCATTAATTTACATTATGTTTTGATCATTTCAAAGTTATAATGTTGAGGGTAGGACTTGCTTATTTCTTCATCATGATGGTGCACTTTTCTCATTTCTAGCTAGGTTAGGAAGCTATTTCTAGGTGGTAGTTTCTTGCTTTAAATTTAGCTGAATTGTAGAAATACTTGTACACAATGGGTTCCCAGCTATAGAGTCATGAAATTAACTACATAACAACTTGTATATTTATATTGATTTCTTAAGGAATTAATGACATATACATGTAACTACTCCCTCTAAGAAGTGTAGAAAATCCCATCGAGCATTATAGATTTTATGGTGTCTTTACTAAATGGCTATCCTAGACTAATATTTGTTCAACAACAAAAATCAACAACCTATCTTGAGGTTGTTTTCCTCTTGGCTATTATCCTAGCTCTTATTAATCTCTTTTGCACCCTCATGCTCTCAATTGTTTTCATTTCTCTACCGATCCACTTACTATTATCTGAATAACACATCATCATCATATAGTTTTTCTATCGTTATTCTCTCTCTTCAGTACCTTCTTATTCAAACTTAGATTCATATTAAAACTTGAGTTCATTAACACTCTTAGATATTTGGGCACCACCAAGTTATTCTATATTTTCACATCCACTTAGTCCTTAGGATTTTACTACATTAGATTTCTATCAGCTACCTAGAAACACATGTTCTAAATTTTCCATTATTTCCACCAACTACCCATTCTATCATGCAATATCCACTTGAAGTATTTTTCTATGCATTTTCTTCTTCTATTAGGAACCTATATTCTCAAGTTATACCTTCAAAAATGTTGTGCACTTTCTCTGGGTATTTTGAGAATTCACTAAACCTTCTTCATGTCTCCTCTATAGTGTGGATAACATACTATTCTTATTTACATCCACTTGAGCATTTTTCATATCATTCACATAACTTCTTTGCAACGCCCATGCCAATCTATCCTATCATGATTAACAAAAAATCCATTGTGAGATCAAAATCTTATGCACACAATTATAAATTAGTCCTCCACACTTTCTCTACTTTGTAATCCTTATCTTCATTATTGCACACCCACTTCATCTATGCACTTTTGTATTGAATTTCTTGGTAATAAATATTTCACAAAATACAAAGACAATTACATCGAATCAGTACTTAACTCTGCAACATTTCCTCTTCATTCATATACACTTCTCCATCCTTTCATGCACCCAATCTTAGAAAAACATTTGCACAATTTCTTGGGGTCTTAGATGCTCTTGCGTGAAACACTTGAAGTAATTAAACATTATCTCCATCTCAAGTTGACTAAATGAGTATAAAACCACCCTTTTAACTATTGAGGATGATAGTTCGGGCTCCTTGTTTCTCTAAACCTTATCCTATACTTTGTTCTTCTTTCAACATATCTTCTAGTCCTTCATCACATTTGTGTGACTTCTTTGCATTTCCTTGCATACTTTGGTGAGATTCATACCCCAATGTTTGACCTCTTCCTCCAAATGTATAACTATTTTTTATCCTTTGCAAGTCTCTGCTCACTCTTTTCCTTCGCACATGTCTACTTACCCTAAACCATCCTTTTCCTCTTAAGGCTTTATTTTTTATCCTTCTACATTTAAAATATGTTCTTTCTCTTAATTTCTCCTTTTTTGATTCTATACTTTCCAACATCAATCCAACTCCACCTAAATTATATCAGGATTTGTTTATCACTAGCCCACTTCATCTTTGGCCTTCCTTCCTATGTGTTTCATCCTATGTGTAGTTCTTCTCCTCTAAATTCATTTTGTTTATGTCTTTCTTCATTCTATGTTCTTATAATGTTGTTTATATCCTTACCCCTTTCCCTGTCTTCTCTCCTCTTTTCTCCAATACAACCCAACATATTTTCTCTTCTCCTTTTGTACAAATGTTACTTTTGTTACTCCGTGCGCACCATATCTTCTTTGTATGATATATAGCATTGTATTATATTTCATCTTTTTCCTTTGTGTGTCTATTTTTTACACACTTATGGGTTTATAAATATTGAAGACCATCCATCCATTAGTCTTCTTCTCCTCCTTAATCCTTATCTATTTAGGGCTTATTTTCATTATGTTTTCTTTTCCATACACATTTATTTCATATAGGATTCATCTCCTTACTTGATATCTAATCATGTGATTCTCCTTCACTTCTCTATTTCCATGCCTTTGATACACCACACTAATACCAATGGTGAATTTTTAGGACATTATCTACTTTCTCGTAGTCATTTACCCTAAGGTTTCTCATGGATACTATGTCATCTTCTCCTCTTCTTTGTACACCCTCATGGACATGCAATTTCTCTTGTCTTCTTTATTAATTTTGCTCCTACTACATTGGCATCTTTAGGAAACATATCATATTCATGTACAACGGGAAATTTTTGTTGACCATATTCATTATCATAAGTTTCTTCTCTTATACCTTATTGAGTGTATAAAACTTATGGAGATTTTTCACAATGATTCCTTACTTCCTCTATTTCCTATAGGGAAAATGAACTGCATAGTCATGCAACATCTTCACACATTTGTTCTCTTCCTCATTCATACAATATTTCATCTATGTGACTCTCACACTACAAACTATATCAAGATTCTCCTCAAAATGGTTCTCATCAATTGGATTTGCGTTTATTTCTCCTTATTTTTTTAAATTTATCTTGCACTCTTCTTCTCATATGTTCTTGTCCACAGAATCTTTCTTTAGATCTCTATCAATATCCTTATTCCTCAATATACTATTTTTCACTTTCCTTCTAATATTATCCTTGAAGTGATGCTCTTATTTGGTTTCCTTCATGGAATCCTTCCCTTTCTTCTATGTGTCCTCCATAATGTTAATCGTATTTATTGTGTGTTCCTTCATGTGCACTCATTTTCCACTATTGGGGATTCTTCCTTCATATTTAGGCTTGTGTAATCCTCTATGTGCTCATGGTCTATGATGAATATCTTCTGTCCTCACACAAACTTCTCTCATAACATAATATTCGTACACACGACCACCTTTCCCCAGGTGACCTCTCATTTCACACCTTTCTCAATTGTGTGCTTTTAACATTTGCTTTCTCTCAAGCATATTATTGAGGTACTCCTGCACATGATTTATCTTCACTCTTAACCACTGCATACCCAATATTTAGTTGTGCCACTACACACACCTTCACATTCCCTCTAACACCCTTGATGCAAAAATGGATCACGACAACCCAATTATATGTATTCTCTATATAAAATACTTTATCTACATGTTCTCATCTTATTATGCATTCGTAAGACCATCTAGTCATGTTTGGGGTGATCCAGACACCCTCAAATGATGTTTTGTGCCATTTGATGTTCTACTCCAAGGGATTTATTGGTTTAGTTATAGTTGAGTTGTTGTTCGATTGTTGTCTGGTTGGTTTCAGTGGACGGTTACATGACTTCCCCGATGGTTACAAACACAATAATTACACATCCGCCAGTCTGTAACGAGCAGTGGTCTTGTAACTAATGGTCCAAAATGCATGGATTTTAATAGTTACAAAATTTTGAGCTCCCCAATTGGTTCATTTTGGCTTCCCGCAGCTCCCTCAGCTAAGCATATATATATTCAAGCATTTTGAAGGATTCTAGCATGTGATTTTGGGTGAAACAAAATTTTTGAGCTAGATTGAGGAGTTGTATTCTTCTCTTATTGTTTATTTTGGAGAGTTCTTGTGCTGAGATATTGCAATCAAGTAGATGCAACTAGTGAAAGTTGCATATCTTCCTTGAAGGTGAATTGGTAGTGAATTTTATCAATTGAGATTACATAGTTGAAGGTGAGCTAATTTTCTCATCGACTAGAATTTTTCCCACACCGGGTTTCTCCAAGATAAATCTTATCTCTCTCTTACTTCATTTCCTTTCAATTTGCAGTTTTAATGATTGTTGAAGTAACATATTAACTGGTTAATAAAGAAATCTTATATGTTTCATTCATTTTCACAAGCATTGTGATCTGTAGTTGTTAAAGTTAAGCAGTTTATGGATCAAATTGGTATCAGAGAAGTTAATATTTCAGTCTTTTTGTGTGGTTTAACTTTTGTTAATATTGTAGTTAGATGCCCCTTTACCGAAAGGGAAATGAAAGGATGAAGGAACCCTAATTACCTTTGAAACAAATATATAAATACAAAAAGGTGAAAGCAAGGAATTTATGAGATGGATCAAAGAGATGATGTAGATGATAATGGTGAAGAATGGTTCTATAAGCTAGAGGAGAATGTGGAAAATATATCTAAAGATATGGAGAACATTTTAGCATCCTTGGGGAAATTGGATTCCATCATGAGACTACTCATGTAGAAGCTTGGTGTTTTGAAGGAGGCCCCGAAAGACCATCAAGAAGAGGTTCATGAAGAAGAACTATCCCTTGTCATTCCCATACCTCCTTTGTTGAAAGCTGAGGCCAAGATCAAGATTGACCCCTATGATGGAGACGTGAACGCTAAGAAGCTAGACCATTGGCTAGCTCAACTGGAGGTATACTTATGTTTTCATCACATTAATGAAAGTGAAAAGATTTCTTTTGCTCGGTTAAAATTATCCAAACATGATTTAACTTGGTTTGAGAGTTATGTTCATACCTTGGCTGGTAAGAATCTTCTTCCAGTTACTAAAAGGGATATTTTTAAGAAGATAATCCAAAAGTGTTTTTATCCTATTTATTATGAGGAGGAGAGGTCCATGAAGTGGTAGTATCTCAAGTAGAAACAAGGCCATAGTGTGTAGGAGTATACCAAAGAGTTATGGAAGAAATCTATTAAGATGGGAAAGGATGTGGCTGACCAGGACCTTCTGATGAAATACATCGATGGATTGCATAGCCATTTGAGGAGATATGTCCTTTTGGACAAACTTGCAAATGTAGACGAGGCTTGCACTCAAGCTCACTTTTTCAAGATGGACAATAAGAATGGTCCATCTACATGTCAGTGTGATTTAGAAAAATAAGATGACACAAAGAAGGACAAAGGAAAAATTAAAGGTAAGAAGAATGATACTTCTATTTCCAAAAGGATACTAAAATTCACTTTAGGCATTGTGATGTTGACACTAATTTTGAGGAAAAACGTTAGAAGCTCCACCCAAAATTACATCCAATGAAAAATAAGAAAAATAAGAAGAAGGCTATTGCTTCCCTCCAGGGAGAGGAAGTGTGTTGCAGTGAAGAGGTGGATGAGACTATCTGTTTTGCCTCTTTTTGTAGATAGGTATGTTTGGGTAATAATAGTAATGCTCAAGAAAATAAACTTACTAAGCTCTTTCATATAAATATTTAGTTGTAGAAAACAAAAGTGGATGATCTTTCATATATTTGATCCAAAGATAATTTGGTTAGTAAATATCTAGTTGATATACTAATGTTGGAAACTTACAATCATCCAAGTCCTTACTCATTTGGTTGGTTAAATAAAGGTGTAGACTTCAAGGTTACTAAAACATGTAATATTGCTTTTAGTATTGATAGTAAAATTATTGATGAAGTAAGAGTGGATGTTGTTCCCCTTGATGCGTGTGGTGTTGTGTTTAGTAGTTCGTATTTTTATATAAGAGATGTCATCTTCACAAGAAGAGCTAACCAGTACCATTTGGTGAAGGATGGTAAGAGCTATGTCATTTTAGCCTTTGTAGGAGACTCAAATATTTCGTTGGTAAGTTCCACCGAATTTTGGAAACTTACTGCTAGTGGAATATTTTATTTTCTTCTTTTAAGGGATAGATAATTTGAAGAAGCTTTCATAGAAACCACTACTAAAAAATAGCCGAAGCAGATAAGAGATTATTCAGCAGTTCAAGGAAAATCCTATAGGGCTTCCCTCATATAGGACAATTGAGCATGTGATACAATTGTTACCTGATGGCACACTTCAAGACATGGGATTCCATAAACAATCCATGAAGGATGCCTATGAATAAAATCCATAATTATAGTCTTTGTTTGAGAAAGAACAAATTTCAAGGGTGGTTGGTCAATATATTGTGATAGAGACTATTGAGTATTTACATAGGTATGATTTTTTGCCAAACATGCAGATAACAGTTGTTATCCTTTTTAGGAGATTTGAGACATGTTTTTGTTATTCACCTATGAGTACAATTAACATTTTTTTTCAGATTACCATACAAAGACAACCAAAAAGTAGGACTAGAAGTCCATAAAGATGAAATGTTCATTGGAACAATTCAATATATAGACATTGAGGTGCAGGAGTGGTATTCTAGAGAGGATTTGGTGAAGAAATTTCCTCATCCCATTAGTCCTTAAAGATTTTAGGAACTTAAAAGCCTCAAATTGGGGAGGTATGATCCAAAAATGCATCAGAAACAACCCAAATATATGTATTCTCTATATATAATACTTTCTCTATATGTTCTCAACTTATTATGCAATCATAAGATGGTCTAGTCAGGTAGGGGGTGATCCAGACACCTTCGTATGATGTTTCTGTCCATTTTATGTTCTTTTTTAGGGGATTTAGTATTTTGGTTGGAGTTGAGCTTCTATTTGGATTTTATCTTTCGTGTGTCACTTGGTAGTTACGTGAATTCCCCAATGGTTGTGTAACCACCACATTTTACAAAGTGGTAGTTGTGCCACCATCATGGTAGTTACGCGACCTCCAGTTTGTAGATAGTGGCATTCCTATGACTAATGGTCTAGAATACGGGGATTCAACAGTTGCAAATGTTTTAACTCCCCAATGAGTTTGTTTTGGCTTCCCACACTGTCCTGAGCTAAGCATCTGTACATTCAAGCGTTTTGAAGGATTCCAACAAGTGTGTTTGGGTGAAAGCAAAGTTTTGAGCAAGATTAAGGAGTAGTATTCTTTTCTTATTGTTCATGTTGGATATTTCTTATGTTGAGAGATTGGAATCAAGTAGATGCAATTAGGTAGAGTTGTATATCTTACTTAAAGGCCAATTGGTAGTGAATTATATCAATTGAGATTACATAGTGGAAGCGGAGCTAATTTGCTTACCCACTGGATTTTCTCCCACAATGGGTTTCTCCATGATAAATCTTGTCTCTCTTGTGCTTTGTTTCCTTTCAATTTACAATTTTAATGTTTGCTGAAGTAACACATTAACTTGTTGATAAATAACTCTTTTATGTTTTGTTAATTTTAACAAGCATAGTGATATGTACTTGTTAAAGTTAAGCAATTTATGGATCAACCCTACTAGTGGCATCTTATCACAATATTATTTACATTGTTGAATATTTATCGAGTCACTTGCCTTTATATTTTAGGAATAATGCACCACAAGAACTCATCTACTTTATTCGTTTTACTCTACATCCTCCAGTATATCTTTAACCCATATATATCCTCCATCATCTCTGCAACTATTACATTTTAATAGCCTCTTTTCTTGGCACCATATTTCCTTGAAGTGAAAGATCTATATTTCCTATAAGGGATTTAGGGATATCCTTTACATTCTTAACAACCTTTCTCAGAGTGGAGAACAAAAGAACCTTGCTAGCTACCTCATGTTAAATATTTTTCCAGCTATTCCAATTCTTTCGCTCATAGGAAAGTAACATGCTATGATACCATTTAACAAAAGGTATGGATGACCCTCTACATAGTCTCATAAAACACTACCCAATAATTTGTATATGTATATTGATTTTCTAATGCCTTAATGAAATTGACATGTAGCTTCTCTCTCTGAGGAGTGTATAAAATCTCCTGAATCCTTATAAATTCTATGGTTTCTCTCATAAAGACCTATCGTAGACTAAACTTTATGCCTCATAAGAGTGTTCATAAACCTTATATGAGGTTTTCCTCCTCTTGGTTATTCCACCACTTCATATTTAACCCTTTTGCACTCTTACGATATCACTTATTACCATTTTTCTACCATTCCTATTGTCGTTTTATAAAGAACTCATTCTTGTCATATTATTGCACCTTCATGCTTTTCTCAATGCATTTTCTCTTTCTTCCTTCTTAGAATTAAATTAATACATGGTCTCCCTAAGGCTCTGAGATTATGCAGTGCCACCTAGTTTTTCTATAGTGTCATGTCCACCTAGTCAGTAGAAAATTATAAGCATTAGGATTTTATTGACAGCCTAGAAAAGTCATTTATGGATTCTCCATCATATCTTCCAACTACCCATTCACTCATGCACTCTTTTCTTGTTACCGTTGGCCATGCTTTTTCATTATTTTTCCACATACATATTTAACCAAATTCTACCTTCAATATCACTAGGCATTGCTTTGGGGAATTTACGGCCTTCACTAAAATTTATGCATGTATTCTCTGTAGTGTGTATAATGTGTAACATTTTTTCCATCCCTTTGTCCATTTCGCGCATCCTTCTATACTGCACATAATTCCTTGGCAACTCCCACTCACCTCAATCCTATCAAGTTGAGCCACAACTCCACTACTCTATAAAAATCGTATGTGTACCACTACAAATTTTATTTTCGCACTTGGTCTAATATGTAAGCCTTCCATGAACTATTATGTAGCCACTTATATTTTGCACTCTATATATTACACTCTTTGCATATAACCATTGTGCAAAGTAATCTTGTTATTCTAAAAAATCATCACTTGACTCCGTAGTGATTCCTTTTCTTTCCTATGTGCTTCTTGGATCTTGCACACATTTATGCTTTGCAAAACAAGTGCAGGAGTACCCTAGACCTTTTATGTTCCTACATACAATGCCTCCTTTGATTTTTTGGCTGTTGTAAATAAGGAAAACATTGTAGGATGAACAATTTAGAGAGTGTAGAAAATCACCTTTGATTTTTACTTCTTGTTCTCCTTGTGAAAATATTTGTTTTCTTGTGAAAAAAATTATGTCCTTGTTGGTCTTAAGGCGATGTATATTTGTTTTAAACTTAAACCCATATATCTTTGCAATAAAATAGATATCTCATGGTGATATACAAATATTGATAATTTTGACCATCAAATTGTTGAAGTTGGAGGTTTGTGAGACTTAAACTAAAACTGGTTGCCTTACTTCAGCTGACTATAAAAATCTTGGACTTAAGGACAACATTGTAGTCCTAAGGTTGAACCTTAAAACTTTATACCAGATTAAGTGAATAGCAAAGGGAGAAATACAAAAATGAATCCATAATATAGGGTATGATTTGTATTATATTGAACAACCCGAAAAATGAACTCTTACATATAAATTTTGTCAAAGATTCGCTACACAAAAGCCTAAATTATAAAATGACTATAATTAGTTATTTTATATAAACAACATATAAGTGTGAGGCCACTTGCCATTCACTAAACTTCATTAAATTAAGAACTTCGAACATTGTGAAATAGTTTGAGAAAATGAGTGCCATAATTTGGATGGGGATTAGGTCGTGTGTAAATATCTTAAGTGGGAGCGGAATAGATAAGTCGAGGTCTGTGCATTAAATACTATTACTTGGGTTTACATTTTTCAACATCGAGGTACATGAAGATCAATATGATCCGAATCAGAAATACAAATGGCACTATTGATGCCATAAAATGGGTTGCACTTTTATCATTTTTTAAAGTCCTCGATACTAAATGTTGCTACTTATCTTCCATTTCTCTTTAGATAACAATCTCTAGAACTGAGGTTTACATTGATTTGCAATGTAAATACTATACATTGTGTTATTCACCAACTCCTCCCATTTTTGTGTCTTTCATAGCTTTACTAGATTCCTTATAGTCCCGCCTCTTATTTTTTCTTGTAATTTTTGATTGATCAAGTCTTTAGAAGTGGCTAGATTCCTTAATTCTGAATGATCAAGTTTTCTGACCTTTCCAAGATCTCTGGCCAACTATTACTATATTCCTTTTTCAGATTTGTTTTTTCATAGGGCTACTAGATTCCTATGTTTGAATGATTTTTATTCCAAACAACTAAAAATATAGAAAAGAAGAATCTAAAGAATAATGAGTCCAAATTAAACACACAAATTTGATTCAATTAAATCCAAAAACCTTTTAATATAGAGATTTACATCTGCTGCACTGGTTTCCAATCTGCTGCTCTATTTTTACTGATGCATACAAGAAGTGCCTATGCTTATCTCTATTGTAGCTGCTGCTAACTGTTGTGTATGTTGCATGAGCTACTGCTATATTTTCATAAAACTTTCTCCTATTTTTTGTTTTCTTTCTATTGTGCATTTCCAGTTCTTTGTATTTCTATAGACTATTGTGCATAGTCTCCTTCTTCTGCTACGCAAAACAATTGTAATTAATTAAAAAAAACTTTTCATTGAATGTTGTCGCCTCCTAAATTTGGGTTTCAAAATGTAGGTGCCTAAATAAATCGTTTAATGAGGGGTTGGCGAAACAACAAGAGGCAATAAAAATAATTCAAATTTAAAATATACACGCAACTTAAGATTAAATAATTTCAACACTCCCTTAATCTTGAGCCACTAAAACCAAAAAAGCAGTCGAAAAAAAGATATTTGATATCCGGAGTTGATTGTACAAAATGTATGAATCTTCTTGTATGACTGGTCCGGAGCTCCCTATATAATTACTCCGAAGCTACTTCTATACTAGTCCGGATCTACCCATGTAACTAGTCTTGAACAGCCCATATAACTGGTCTGAAGCTACCCAAATAACTAGTCTGGAAATGGTTCATTGACTCATCTAGAGCTGGATCTATCTAGTCCGAAGATGAATGTATGAACATCAATTACGCCCAAAATTCCTCTCAAATGTTAAAACCTATCTTTTGAAAAGGTCTTGGTAAAAATGTTAGCAATCTACTACTTTGACATGCAAACTTTAAGATCTATTTCACCTTTTTCAACTAATTCACGAATGAAATTATACATGATTGCAATATGATCGCTTTCTCCACGAAAAATAGGATTCTTTGACAAGGCAAGGGAACATATATTATCACAAAAAACAGTAGATGTTCCTTGTTGGACTTCATGCAAATATGAATGGATTCTTCTTTTCCATATAACTTGGAAAGTAGTTGAGTTTGCAACAATATACATGATACACTTTAAGGTCTATTTCACCTTTTTCAACTAATACACAAATGAAATGATACATGATTGCAATATGATCTCTTTCTCCATGAAAAATAGGATTCTTTGACAAGGCAAGGGAACATATATTATAAAAAAAAAATAGTAGATGTTCCTAGTTGCACTTCATGCAAATATGAATGGATTCTTATTTTCCATATAACTTGGAAAGTAGTTGAGTTTGCAACAATATACATGAAACACATATCCAAATGTGTTTTTTCTATGGTCTAGGCTACCTACCCAATCACTATACATGTATCCAACTAACTAAAAATCATTATCAACAGCATAAAAAATACCATAATTTCTTGTGCCTTTCACATAACTCAATTTTTTTTTTTCTGCTTGCCAATGCGTCTCCTAAGGAATCTCCATGAATCAAGAATTTAGGCTAACTACATATATGACATTTGGTCTTGTTGTTATCAAGTACATCAAGTTTCTAACTAACCTTTTGTACCATGTGGGATCTAAATTTTTTTAAATTATTGGTAGAAGATTTTGGTGGGATCTTACCCAAGTTTACAGTGAAAGGCTCAACAGCCAAAATAAGCAAATAGAAACATTGTGGTTTTTTTATCTTTGAGGTCCACACCCCAGGCATAAGAGAAAAAATAAGTAAAAAGTAAATGCAAGGGATAACTACCTACAAAGAACCCAGCAACAATATATCGACAACAAAACAACAACAAAAAAAACTACAACACCAAAAATAGGGAACTGACAACATTATCCAATAGACTTGATAAAAATGTTGAGAGCCACATTGAATGCCTAATAGAGTTTCAATGCAATGGCGATGGTGGGGTCTGTGTTAGAAGCTTTGAACTTCCTTGTGATCTTTTCATACTTCCAAGTTGTGTCTGGGATGCCACTAGAGTCACAGATTTACTAGATGTGTACCTGCATAAGGTCCATTATAGCATTGTGCATAGATAAACAGTTGTTGTATTTTTCCTTCATATCCTTATAGTTTGTTTCCAAGGTATAAATTTCATCTTTAAGGCCTACATTGGGATCCAAGGATGTCTCTTTGATAGTAGATTTGAGCAGAAAATACACATTTTTTTCAAGGTTGTTAATCACACTAGCCTACACGTTAAATTTATTCTCTAAACTGGTACCAATAGCAATATCAGGGAAATAAGAGGGGGGGCTATCATCAACAACAATTTCTTCTTCCTTCAAACAAGAGCCTCCCACTTACTTACCTTTGATACTCCTATGGACAACCTGTTTAAGGGGTGGTTCAGAGACAAGGTCCCTGTACATAGGATTTTTATAACAGGTACAAGTATTGTTGGGGAGGGGAGAAATCACATCAAGACATCGGTCATTGCCAACAATACTAGAGAAGTATTCACTAATTAGATATATGACACCTTGGTGGAGGGGGATCGTTCTCTTCTAGCCCTAAGCTTCTAGGACTGACTTTTCCATTAATTTCATAATGTAATATGAGAAGCTTACCTTCACCTCACGTTTAAAGTGGTTGAGAAAAACACGATGGTATTGTGGAATGGTGGATAACCTCCCTTCTAGAGTGGCATAGTGTACCATCATCCTAGCTGCCTCATTATACGACTATAGGATAGAGGAAACTAGGATGCCCTCCTTGATGTCAAACGTTTATCCATCATCTAAGAACAAATTTTCTTCTACTTTCTTGTCATTTTTTTCTTGTTAAATTTATTCCCTTCTATGTTAAGACTAGTAATAAAAGAAATGAATTCCTCAATCATTTGAAATCTCTTATCTCCGAAGGAGATATTGCGGTCTTTCCAATTCACCACAAACTGTATGGAGGTATATTGGTCATGCCCTTTTATGCGTTGGATAAAATTGGTGAATCCTTCTATATTAATGGTCTCCCACAACTCAACTTTTTCTTACCATTGGGGATCAAATTTAGGTTCCACAAGGAAAGAGGCACAACCAATTCTAAAACCCCCCTGAGAATTCCCCAAATTAAATTAAGAATTGTGAGCGGTAAGCTTTACAACAACCCTTTGACAACCTATAAGTCTTTGTGAGGCATAGATAAAATCTACTTCTTTCCCCCTAAAATACTTAGTGTGACCAATTTTCGAGGACCTGGAGGAGTAAATTCAGTCATGACCAAAATTCTAATGCAATCTAGCCTTGGGATTGCACATGGTTTTGGACCATTGAGTGGGATGTACTAATGGGTGAGTGTGATTCATTTGAAATGATGTTTTGGAATTCAGTAGGAATTTGTAATTCAGAGGGGGGAATCCATTGTACAATAGACCTATAAATGATTTGGATGGGGGCAATGCACTGATTAAGATCTGATCAGGGGATCATTTTCAAAAGTTCCCTAAACATCTCTAAATGGTGTCAGTGCAGAAGATCATCTCGAGAGCTTTCCAACGACTGTGAGAATGCAACAAACGGACATCAGAAGCTCTAGATATGTTCGGTCAACGGGAAAGTCAACTATGGTCAACTGGTCAATATTGGACCGAATCGCACTGTGACACGTGGCTTGCCAACATTCGTCGGATTCACTCGATTTGCCTATCGGGAGATGACAAGTGGACTACAGGATTATTTCTATTCCACATTGCATGGGTCGAAATAATATTTGGTAATGCCACTTCTCAAATGCCACAAATATATATTAATGTGTATACATTAATATTAAATCAAATGCATGTGTTTTTACCACGTGGAAAGTGGTTTTTGAAGCGTTTTTTGGGGGCAAAGGACCATACGTGGACTGTCCCACGTGGCAGAAGGAGGATGAAGCGGTTGTGGGGACGGTTTTTCCAACGTGGTCTTAGGCGTGGAAAGGCTTAATAAAGCCTAAAGCTATTAATACCACCGCTCCACTTGGGAATTAATCCCATGCCAATCCTTAGCCGCGCCAGATGGAATATTATGCCGTGCCAACCATGGGATTTAATCCCTTTTCTAAAATGCATCCGTTCATTTGGGTTTTAATCCCATCTTACCACATGAAATCCGCAACCATGGGATTCTTATCCCATATAACATGCAAAACCGTATTTTATTGGGAAATTTGATCCCATTTGTTATGTACGGGTAAGGCTAGGCTAATATTAGCCTATGGATAATATGGCATTGCATATTTTTTGGGCCCTAAAAATGTATAAATAGGGACCCATTGCATTATAAAACACACAGGACACAACACAAGCTTATTATTTGTTAAGCTTGTTGTGGACACACGGGTGTAACACATTACACACATTGGTGAAAGACATTGGACACAACACGAGCTTATTATTTGTTAGGCTTGTTGTGGACACCAGTGCAATGGAGACACCGATCCCGAGCTTATTATTTGTTAAGCTTATTTGCGGGATGTGTCGACAGGTATTGTCTATTGGCCTATTATTTTAGGCAATATTAGATGGAATATTTGTGATTGGGAGTGAAATGTAAACTACCCAATAGGCCCATTGAGCCACACTAATTACTTGTAAATCCTGGATTGTCGACCGGAGTGCTAGCTTCGCATTGTTTCCGTCGGGAAGGCCGGTGCTATTTTTCACCCTTGTCGTCCGAAGGTTTGGTGTACTGATAGGCAAGTAAAATTCCATTAGGTTTTCTTGTGAAAGTACTATTGTAACTTACAAGTTTTGACTAGTGGAACGGTTCGATCACGAACCCAGAGACGTAGGCAATTGCCGAACTCTGTAATCAATCTGTGTGCAATTGTCATTTTTGTCTTGCATTATTTTAAATTGATTACTTAAAAGGAGTAAATTATCGGCAAATAATTAAAGCCTATAAGGGTCCGATATCAGGTCGTAATAATCTGGTTATTTTCGGATCAAGTTTGGTATCAGAGCTGGTAATCGACACTTGCAAACTTACTAATCTTCGAAGCAAGTTGGTATGGAGCAGGTTAATCAGTACAGGTTGCTTTGACAGGGATGGCATTGGCTTGTACTTCTGGATTTCCAGATTGGTGGGATAGACTGAGAGACAGGTTTAACATACTCAGTAATTTTCTCATTTCTATTTGGATGATTCCATTATATCTCATATGCAGATAAAACCATAAACTATTGTGTTAGGGTAGAATGTATTGGTAAGACCCCTTTGAGGGCAACGTTTGTATACATCTAACCATACAAGACACATTAGTTAAAGACCCAATTTTGGGCAATGTTTGTACTCTATTATACTTGCATTGGTAAGACCCCCAGAGGGCAATTATTTTGGTGATTTTGCTAACACCATAGAATGCAGTATATTTTTCCTTGTTTAGTCATTGTTCTGACAGGGAGGAGACAAATGAAGTCAATCCACATTGCAATGCAGTGGAGAAAGACCAATCTCGTCATGTAGAGTCGAGAAATGGCAGAAAGAGTTCCTCATCCCAGAAGAAGGAGATTAAGAGGAATTTTTGTGCTCATTGCTAAAGGAATGGGCATCGGGTGGAAAATTGCTGGAAACTGCATCCATCTCGCCATCAGAAGTAATGGCAAGCCAAAGATGGAACGGAGGCCTATTGTAAAGGCAGAGGTAGTTTCTACTCAACCACTAGTTGACAAGTCAACCCAGGACCAGGTAATACCTGAAAGTGAAAGTCCTTTAAAATGGGAAAGTCAACAATTTTTCAATTATATATTGCATAATTCAGACTGATGGATCGTATGCAGTTTTAAGTTTGGAGATCAGATTCTGTGAGAAAATGTTGAGAGAAAGGTTTACAATACTCAGTGGATTTTCTTACTTAGAAAATTTGATTAATGCTCCTAACATATCTCCTAATCAGCGTGTGAGTACCTATTACAGCTTGGATACAAGATTTGACTCATATAAATCTTGGAGATTGATCTGCCATTTGTGCAGACAGTAGAGTTCGCAGAGATCAGCTCGGAACTTCATTCTGTGTAGAGGCATTGTGACCATGTAGCAGAATGGTAGCTGAATCACCGTTGGCATTGACGTTGGGTCGGAACTTCATTCTATGTAGAGGCATTGCAACCGTGCAGCAGAATGGTACCTGATATTAGTGTGTCAACAAGAGGAGCTCTCAAAGGATCAGCTTGGAACGGCATTCGGTGTCAAGGAATTGTGACCAAACATACGAATGGTAGCTGATCAACAGACTTAGCATCATACATCGGAGGCTCGAGGTCTTGAAAAAGGCTTAGCATCATGTATCGGAGGCATTGAGGTCTGTAACAGAGACTTAGCATCGTACATCGGAGGCTCGAAGTCTTGAAAAAGGCTTAGCATCATGTATCGGAGGCGTTGAGGTCTACAGAGACTTAGCATCGTACATCGGAGGCTCGAAGTCTTGAAAGAGGCTTAGCATCATGTATCGGAGGCGTTGAGGTCTGTAACAGACTTAGCATCATGCATCGGAGGCTCGAGGTCTTGAAAGAGGCTTAGCATCATGCATCGGAGGCGTTGAGGTCTGTAAAGGGACAAGGCATTGTCCATCATTGACATCAGATCAATCAAAGCTCTACGTAACATGGAGTTCCTTCGAATCAGTTCGGATTCTGCGGAATCAACTCGGAGCCAGGAGCTGTGTTATAGAGTAAAAGAAGATCCTTGTTGTCAGATATCAAGAAGCTTAGCACCGCACAGAAGGAGCGTTGAGGTTTCATTCAGAAACTTAGCACCATAAAGCGGAGGCGTGGAGGTTTTCTTCGGATATCAGAGTGGCGCAGTGGAAGCATCGTGGACCCATAACCCACAGATCCTAGGATCGGAGCAGAGTTGTCGAAGTGAGAAGGTTGGAGGAGAAGACCCAAGGGTCTACTACAGCAGCACTTCCGAGGTGGCAGCAGAGTTTTCCAGATTCAGGACAGTATGGAAGCTTTTTGGGACAAAAAGCTTTTCTCAGTGGGGAGGTGTGATCAGGGGATCATTTTCAAAAGTTCCCTAAACATCTCTAAATGGTGTCAGTGCAGAAGATCATCTCGAGAGCTTTCCAACGACTGTGAGAATGCAACAAACGGACATCAGAAGCTCTAGATATGTTCGGTCAACGGGAAAGTCAACTATGGTCAACTGGTCAATATTGGACCGAATCGCACTGTGACACGTGGCTTGCCAACATTCGTCGGATTCGCTCGATTTGCCTATCGGGAGATGACAAGTGGACTACAGGATTATTTCTATTCCACATTGCATGGGTCGAAATAATATTTGGTAATGCCACTTCTCAAATGCCACAAATATATATTAATGTGTATACATTAATATTAAATCAAATGCATGTGTTTTTTACCACGTGGAAAGTGGTTTTTAAAGCATTTGTTGGGGGCAAAGGACCATACGTGGACTGTCCCACGTGGCAGAAGGAGGATGAAGCGGTTGTGGGGACGGTTTTTTCCAACGTGGTCTTAGGCATGGAAAGGCTTAATAAAGCCTAAAGCTATTAATACCACCGCTCCACTTGGGAATTAATCCCATGCCAATCCTTAGCTGTGCCAGATGGAATATTATGCCATGCCAACCATGGGATTTAATCCCTTTTCTAAAATGCATCCGTTCATTTGGGTTTTAATCCCATCTTACCACATGAAATCCGCAACCATGGGATTCTTATCCCATATAACATGCAAAACCGTATTTTATTGGGAAATTTGATCCCATTTGTTATGTAAGGGTAAGGCTAGGCTAATATTAGCCTATGGATAATATGGCATTGCATATTTTTTGGGCCCTAAAAATGTATAAATAGGGACCCATTGCATTGTAAAACACACGGGACACAACACAAGCTTATTATTTGTTAAGCTTGTTGTGGACACACGGGTGTAACACATTACACACATTGGTGAAAGACATTGGACACAACATGAGCTTATTATTTGTTAGGCTTGTTGTGGACACCGGTGCAATGGAGACACCGATCCCGAGCTTATTATTTGTTAAGCTTATTTGCGGGATGTGTCGACAGGTATTGTCTATTGGCCTATTATTTTAGGCAATATTAGATGGAATATTTGTGATTGGGAGTGAAATGTAAACTACCCAATAGGCCCATTGAGCCACACTAATTACTTGCAAATCCTGGATTGTCGACCGGAGTGCTAGCTTCGCATTGTTTGCGTCGGGAAGGCCGATCACAGCCGAAGGAGATTGTAGTACCAAGAAGGTGGAGGTCGGGTGCTATTTTTCACCCTTGTCGTCCGAAGGTTTGGTGTACTGATAGGCAAGTAAAATTCCATTAGGTTTTCTTGTGAAAGTACTATTGTAACTTACAAGTTTTGACTAGTGGAACGGTTCGATCACGAACCCGGAGACGTAGGCAATTGCCGAACTCCGTAATCAATCTGTGTGCAATTGTCATTTTTGTCTTGCATTATTTTAAATTGATTACTTAAAAGGAGTAAATTATCGGCAAATAATTAAAGCCTAAAATACTTAGTGTGACCAATTTTCGAGGACCTGGAGGAGTAAATTCAGTCATGACCAAAATTCCAATGCAATCTAGCCTTGGGATTGCACATGGTTTTGGACCATTGAGTGGGATGTACTAATGGGTGAGTGTGATTCATTTGAAATGATGTTTTGAAATTCAGTAGGAATTTGTAATTCAGAGGGGGGAATCCATTGTACAATAGACCTATAAATGATTTGGATGGGGGCAATGCACTGATTAAGATCAATATTCCAAGCCTTTGGAAATTTGACCTCCTCCTGGGGATATGTGGCTTTTTTTGGTGGTTTAAAATTCAAGATGTTTTTGTTCATAGCCATCGTGATTTCATTGAGGATGTTTTTTATGCTCTTGCTAGAATCTTTGAAAATGATTAAGTTTCTAGCTTTCCAAATTCTCCAGATGGTGTGACGGAATATTATTTCCCATAACCTACAAAGAGAAGCATGTTTAAATAGAGGCTTCCATTGCAAACAAGTCTATGTGATATATTAAATCTTTTGACCACTTAACATCAAATCTTTTGATTATGAGTTACCAAAGATAATTAGCAGTTGGACAATGGAGGAAAAAATGTTGGATTATTTCATTGTCCATATTACAATGATAACATATGTTTGGCATGGTTGATCCTCTTTTTATGAGGTTGCCTATGGTGAGTATCGCTTTGTTGAGCATGAACCATAGGAACTGGTTTATTTTCAGGGTAAGCTCTTTGAACCAAATCTTGTCACAAGGGATGTTGTTGATGGGTTTGTTGAAAAACATCTGATAGTCTGATCTCACCATGTAGTTACCATCAAATGAACAAACCCAATTAAAATCATCTTGATTTTGGGTTTGATTGATGAGTATGAGGTTTAAGGTGGTTTGGAGTTCCCCAAGGAGCTCCGTGTTGTTTGATGTGAATGCCTTGAGGTTTTTCTATTTCCATTTTCCCTTAGTATTTTGAATGTAGTTATAAACTTGTTGTCCCAATGTTGTAGAAAGGTTGTCTTTGAGTTTCTCCCAATGTTTTTGTTTGAAAAAGTGCTAAAATCAGCCTAGTTGTCTTATCAAAAACTTTATTTCTCACCCATTCCCAAAGTTCATTTGCATCCTGCAGCTGGTGGTTTCTTGATCATGATGATGTTGTTCCAGAACATAGATCCCAACAGGTGATTGTCATTATTGAATTAGTCCATGATGCTTCCTTCATTTCAATATTTATCTTTGATGAGATTGGTCCACAATTGTTCATCCTTCACTAGTCGCCACCCCATTTTTGAAACGATAGCAACATTCATTATCTGAATTTTTTTGATGCCAACACCTCCAACGTTTTAATTGTTACATGCTTTGTCCCAAGCTACCAAGTGCATCTTGTTCTTATATTCAATTCCTCTCCAAAGTATGTTTGGTTTGATTCTTTCTATTTTTTCTATAACATGTATAGGAACAAAGAACAAGGACATGATATAAATTGGTAAGTTGTGAAGCGTGTCATTAATAAGAAGGAATTACCCAGCACTTGAAAGAATATAACCCTTCCAACCAGCAATTATTCACTGAAACCTATCCAACATGGTATTCCACACGCTCATTTGGACATTGTTGGTGCTAAGAGGTAACCCAAGGTATGTAGTAGGTAGAGACTTGATTTCACAGCCCAATATTTGTGTAATTTTCCTTTGTCTTGCAGGAGTGTTAAAGAAGTATAAAGAGATTTTATCAAAATTTATTTGATTCCCTGAAGCTTCTTCATAAAGCTGTAGAATATGCTTCATATTTTTGGATTCTATAATAAAGACCAAGAGAAGAAGGATGGTGTCATCTGCAAACTGCTGATGGGAGACCGTTGAGTCAAAGGTGGAGGGTATGAAACAATTAAGATATCCCAATGAAATAGCTCTATTAATAGTGCGGATGAGGCTATCTGCCATGATGATGAAGAGAATAGGAGAGATGGTATCACCTTGCCTAATTCCATGACTACTTGGGAAGAAACCCACTGGGCTACCATTGATAATCACCAAGAATCACAGTGATGAATGTAGTTCCATATGATTTTTCTAAACATCTTATCAAAAAAAAAAAATAGTAATTGGTGAAGAAAATACCAAGAAACTCTATCGAAAGCTTTGTTCATGTCTAGTTTTCACACCATACCTGTCTTTTTTCTTTTCTCCATCGAGTGTATTGTCTCATGAACAATAATTAATCCATCTTGGATAGGTTTCCCTTTTAAAAATCATCCGTGCTAGCTAGAGATTAATTCTAGAAGTAGCGGTTGTACCCTTGAGGTTAGTGTTTTAGGGAATATTTTATGAAGAACTTTTGAGATACTTATGGGTCTGAAGTGCTTGAATTACTTCACCCTGGACTTTTTTGGAAATAGGAAAATGGAAGTATTATTTAGTTCCTTGAGAATTCTTCTTGTTCTAAAGATATCATTAACAACTTTTAGGAGGTCATCTGCACAAGTTTCCCAGGTGTATTGATAAAAGAAAGAAGAGAATCCATCTGGGCCTGGGGCTTTATCACCTTCCGTGGAGAAAAATACCTTCTGCGGTTCTTCTATTACAGTTGGTTTAGCAAGAGCACCAAAATCTTTAGGCCTAGTCAAGTTGTTTGGAATAGAGTCCAACATCTTGTTTGTAACTTCGTGAGAAAAAGGAGGATTTTCATTGAGCAGGTATTTGTAAAAATTAATAGCTTCTTCCTTGATTGAGTTGGGATTTGAAGTCATGAAGCCATCTTGATTTTCAACATCAGATATTTTATTGTGGGATATATGTTTCAAGGCTGTCATATGAAAGAAATATTTGTTCTTATATCATTCTTTGAGCCAAATTTCTCAGGACTTAAGTCTCTAGTAGGATTCTTCCCTGACAAAAATGGTATGGAAGTTTGCTAGACTAAATTTTTCATGAATGTAATCCTCTTGACTCGTGCCATAGGCAGCAACTTTCTTTTCCAAAGCATCAATGTCTTATTTGATATTTTTTTCCTTGTTGAAGATATTGCCAAAATCTTATTTGTTCCAGTCTCTAACTTTTTTTTTATAATTTTGAGCTTCTAGACAATTCTGTATTGAGTTGTTCCATCCACTTGAATCTGGCACCATTCTTTAATTCTTTCAAGAAGATATGGGTGGTTGAACCACATTTTTTTGAATTTAAATGAATACTGAGATGGTCTCTCATTCGTGAGCATATTCATGACAATGGGATTTTGATCAGAGGCAATTATGGGTCCAAGAGAAGAGAGATGAAATTCTTGACTAAGGAGCCAATCAACAGATATGAGTGCATAATATAGCTGAACTTAAATTAGATTGATTCCAATTCATTTATTGGAAAAGATAAAAGGATTTCCATTAAATTCAAGATCTAGCAGTTTTTCCTGATCAAAGAAGTCTGCAAGATCATCCATATAAGCAGTGTGGTCCTGAGCTCCTCCAAGTTTTTCAGCAATGGATAGGTGGTAGTTGAAGTCTCCCATGAGAAACCAATTCCATCTAGGGTAGGAATTACAGAAGGTTAATAGATCCTTTCAAAGCTATCTTTTTACATAGAGAGTGTTAGGTGCATAAATCATCGAGAAGATCCATTGCCATTTGTTATTAGCAGAATGAAAAGAGAGTGCCAAATGGGAGTGGGAGGAGAGGATAAGCTTACCATTAACCTTGGAAGGATCCAAGAAGACCACAATTTTTCTTGATACTCTTGTAGAGACGAATGCTACCCATTCAACCTTTTTCCAAATTTTTTACAAAAAACTTTCAAGTCCTAAGAACTCATTTTGGTTTCTTGAATAGCCATAATAGAAGGGTTTTTTCTGAGCAGGGACAACATGTTTGAGATTATTTGCATTATTTTTTCCCACAATAACACGACCCACACTTTTTAGTAAAGAAACCATAGAGTTAGCTTTGGTTACCTTGACCGATGTGGCAATCTCTTGCTCCAAGGGTCTCTCAAGAGAATGTATAAGAGGAGTCTCTTTCACCCCTGACATTTTAGGTGGTACTACAGCCAAAACGTTGCACTCAGGCTATGTCAGGATAGCTCCATTGCAGCTAAATTTCAAATTTTCGTCCAATAAGAGTTAAGTAACTTTGCACTCAGATCCTTCATGAAAAGGTACAACAAGAATCTTTGTCACAATCGGGATTCTAGGTGCATTTTCAGCCATACAATGGCTCTTAGACTGCACCAGAACACTGCCATAGTGGCCAAAATTCAAATTCTCAGCCGTTAGAAGCTCAAAAAGCTCACACTCCATTGGGATCTACATTAATTACGCAGCCTTATTTGGTTAATTTCATACTTATTTCATCCTATGTAGATGTTGGTTTTCTATCTGACATTATGAATATTTCAAAAATATCCATTTCATATATCGATCGATACATACATATGAAATGTTACACTTTCTTAACTTCAATACCAAGAAATTACCACAACAATGTTCAAACCACAATGAACTGAGGGGGCTGAATCAGTCCTCCAATTTTTTTTATTTCATTTACCATTTTTAGAACATCTATTAAATCACATACATTCCATATTAGCTTGTTAAGTGTGCATCATACATTATAATGAACATAAAACATGAGACTGAAACCATAGACACAATATGTAAGTGGGAAAACCTAAAGGGAAAGAAAACACACTATTTTTTTATATTACAAACAATAAATACTCAAGTGAATATTACACATCACAAGATATTTATTTAGTGAGGCACCAACCGCACAAGGAGCATCAATTCATAAACCTTTCTTGATTTTACTCACAATAAGAGACTCCTATGAATATCACTAACCATAAGAGATTTTTATTAATTATTACAACTGAAAATATGTAGATACCACATCTAATAGTGATCCAAAATTTCAACTCCAAAGTCCTTCAAACACATCTTATTCAACTTTCTCTTTTTAGTTGTTTCATGGATTAATTTTTCTTCAAACCATTGTACACATCCTCTCTATAAATATTCAACCTTTAACACACATTTTATGCCTTCAACTGACCTATGAGGCATACTTTTCATCAGTTCAAGACTAGTCCCAAAATGGACTCAAAACTTCACTTTTATATGCTTCTCATCTCATAAACGCAAAGGAGGTCGGTCCTTCATAACTAATTTAACCAATAAAACTTAATAAACTTTGATTGCATTCTTTACAATGGTCACATATGACCCATATAGCTTGTCCATGCCCAAATCCCCCATAAAAGCACAAAAATGCCTCAAAACCCCATCACTAAGATGAGAAAAATCCACTCACACCAGAAACGTGATTATTCAATCTCTGAAAATCATCAAAAATGTGTAATATGAAATTTAAACATCATCCCTGGTTGTAATTTTGATTGGACCAATAAAATATTTTATAACATAAGCCAAAAGTCTCATTTGCTTCACAAAGTAGCTTCTTAAAGCACTAGGTATTCATTTTTGGGCCTCAAAACTACCCAATATTAATTAAAATATGGCATCTAATAAGTGTATGGAAACTTTATGATGTGTATACCACATAAAATCATGCTACACATTATGAAACATTCATATGATAAAAGCACATCAACTTTCTTCTTCATCAAACTAAGCTGCCCAAAAACTAATTTTGCAAACTCAACTAGTATTCACCCTTTTTGTTACTTTAGAGACCTTAAAAATCTCTCAATATAGCTAAAATTCATCCCTATTCATGTTCCATGTGATACAAAGCATCAACCAATCCATTTCATGCCTCAACCACTTAATTGTTTCAAACTAAGTCATTTTGTCCTGAAAACCGAGAAATCTTTATCTACAGAAACTAACCTGGGAGAACCATTTAGTAGAATCATCATCAGACAAAAAATATACTACTGGAATTCCCTCTAAATCATATTTCAAGAACATATTGGAAATCCTTCCAACTCCAAATGAAAGGCCTTCAACAAATCCCTTTCTGTAAATTTCTTATTATGCCTTCCAAGACTCAAGAACCAAACTTGAGCTCAATATGCTCCATCACCTCAAAACTGACTTCCACACTTGACCAAAGTAAGTAACACCCTTATACGTGATTTATAATCACTCATTAACCATCACCAAGCATGAACCACTCAAAATTGTCACTTTACCTCTTGAATTCATTTCACACCTTGCTAGAACAAACTACCTCAAAATTTGAACTTTAGAGATTAGATCATAATGTTTTTATACCATATAAAAAAAAACATTTTGATATAGCATTGGAAATATCTCCAAGCCATGATTACAACAAAACTTTAATGGAGTCCTAACTCCACATGCAGATCCTGTAATGACAATTTTACTTAAAGCTTCTCCAAACTACCCCAAAAACTAGCCTTCAAAAATAGGGCACACTTTTCCATTTTTCACATCAACCATGACCTTAAACCTTCACAAAAATAAATTAAAAATCAAGGGGAAAAAAATTGAATTTAATATTTACCTTCATTAGAGAAATTTTCCACAAATCAAACTTCTTTTGAAAAAATCAATTTTAGGTGAGACTTACATATGGTCACATGCTCTAATTCACCATTCAGAAAATATAGGAGAGTAATCTACAACATTTAATCATCAAATTTTCAAAAATAGTCAAAATAGTCAGTATATACTCACTTTTCTCGAATCTTCTCCTAGGTAGGGTTTTGGTAGGGTTTTAAACCACTTTTCGTTGTTAATGATTGTTCATAAAAATGTGACAATAAAAAATACCTAGGAAGCTATTTCAAAGATCTCATGTCCCAATGGAAATCATAAAATTCACAAAGAGCATTATAAGGTCCACTTTTTCTTTAACATACCCACTTTTACCAAATTTTGCATATCTTTAAATATCTTTTGCACTGTGAGCTAAAGATTGTCAAGAAGCATCATGACAACATCATATACCTATCCATGCTCACCATCAGTTTCAAATATCTCTCAAAATCTCTAGCCCATCTCATATACCACTAAAATCTAGCTTGTTCTCACATGTTTTCTTCTCGAGGGCCCTAAAACACCACCAAATCGCTAAGTAATAACCTGAAACTCACCATACACCAATTATATCATGTCACAACATTGATCAAAAGCTTCAATATGACTGATCAACTCAAAATGACACACCTCCATCTCATTCTTCTTGCTTCGAGGGTAGAAACAAACCTGGGAATACCTAACTCAACGATGAAACCTCATGACCTAACCATATTGACCTCATAAAAACCCTTAGACATCTATAACACACATATATAAATATGTATGATGTCATGAAAACATCCAACCAACTTGGGAAGACTAAAACCATGACTCTACCTAGCAAATTGAGATCCAAGACCTCCGAGAACTCACAAAACATGGACACTACCAATCAACCTTCATGTTTGAAAATTGAAAAACAACAAATGGAGTCTCATACTACACCATGACACCTTTTTCCATAAATGGAATTTACATAAATGACAAACAAATACATAATGGCCCACAATATTTCCCTTTATCATTGATGGAAACAGCCATCAAAAGCATTGATGGTAACCAATAAGACCAACACAATACAAGAATAGTTTCCATGCTTCTTTTAATTCTATCTCCTTTTGGCATTTATGAAAAAGGCTATAATTACAAAATACATGGAAAAATACAAAACACAATGACAAAAATGTACAAAGTGAGCTTGCTTACACAAGTAACTCTCCTTAGGATTGAAACCTCTCTTCTTTGAATTTAATAAGAACAAATGAGGATCCATGGACCTGAAATGAACCAAAAAATTACCCCCATTGAACATGTACTCTCCATATTCTCCGTCATTAATCCCAATCATAACTTCTTAGGACTATATCATGCTATAAAAGTCACAAAATTTCCTCCAAGCTTTCAAAACTGAATTTAGAGTCACTTGTCCCTAAATTACCCCTTCAGTGCATTATTGAAAAAATTCTCAAAGAGATAAAATCAACCTAGGTATTCAAACCAATCTCCAACTCGCCCCCCTACGTTCATAGAAACCAGATCTCAAGTAGGTAATAATGAAATTCGATAACATGCCTTGCTTGTAGGCCATGTAGATGTATCAATCATATCATTCCTGTCCAAACTCAATTTCTCAGTCATCTTCAACATTATTTCAATCTATTACACTTTTTTGAGTCTAAATCTTTCTTGTGCTTAATGCATACCCTCAATTCATCCTTGATCTTTCTTTACAAGGTCTACTCAACCCCTAGAGAACCTAAAACGAGAAAAACTAATCTCCTCCTTTTCTCTTAGACCATCTTAGCCTATGTATTGCTGATAGAGACCAAGGATCCATGCTACAACATTCGGTCATATCTTTACAGTCTTATAGGTTTTCCTTTTATATTTTCTTAGAGTTATGAAATTTTATAAAATTCATAAACCCATTACGTAGAAACTACTTACAAAAATTTAACAAATTTTTACATCTAATGAAGGAATACGAAAAGGATTCCCCTACCTTCAACACAGATTTCCTTTCAACTCTATTTCAAACTTTCTTAGACATATCTATGCCTTGTACTCAAGCAAACTTTAACCTTTTTGACTTGTCACTTCGTTTTTATAACTTTGAGATAAAATTTTCTTGTCACAATCATCACAATAGGAATTTTCATTATCTTCTTTAGACCATACATCATATTTTCACATTAAACAACTTGAATTCCTTGATGAAGTCCGATAGATGTCATTTTCAATCTCATAATCAAATTTTCATCTTGCCACCAAACTATACTTCATGACATCACACAACATAATGATAGTCAGTGATTACAAACTTCTTAGATGAAGACCCAAACCCCTTTTGATGAATAAAAAGTCTACATGGTACTCTAATTACAAACATCAAGTTATATTATTCTAAATCACTCTTAGATTTACATTCAAGCATTTGTTCTTCATGATCATGATTTTATACCTCAATTACACCTGCATAGTATTTTTATGACCTCAACAAGTCAAACTAATAATATTCAAAATTGGACATAGGAGATCACACTAGATACTTATCATAACTCTTTCACTGATCTTAAAATTTTATTCTTATAACTGCAACATAGTTATGACCTTATAAAACTAAAGTCACTTGATACTTTTCACATAGTCACATTTGTGCATGAATACTTCTAGAGGTGAATCAAGATCAACTATCTCTATTTATGAGCTAATAAATTCATAATGAACCTTAAATCTATGGAACTACTAACTGAAATTATCATAAGAATCATTACTAGTATCTTTACCTACTTGAAGATCATTTTCGCACCCTGATCTGACTTGTAACATTTTTTTAGGAATTATAGACCTTAATTTGCATTGATACACACCTTTTTAATCTTATAGTATCTTATAAAATATCTCTAATCATCATAATCTTGATACTCTACCCTGCAAACTCATATCTTCTATTCTAGCATATTTGAATCTTGACCTTTCTTATCAAACCTATTGAAATCAAGGACACTTGATAAACTAACAAATCACTATGAACAATACTGCATAGACGCTTTAATATTTTGACCAACTAGCTTATAGACCAATCATTACTCATTCACCATGAATAATATGCACCCACTCCTTTGAAATACTAAACACCCATGCTTAGGCTATGAACATTGTAAGCACACATGGTCTTCATATTCAAACTACCTTTGTGCACTTTTTATTTTTGCACTTAATCATTAGGTATTTCTAATAATAGTAAACTGACCCTGAAAATATCTTGATGCAATAATTGTAGACAATTACGACCTCTTAGGGATTCTTGTCATAGATTTGAGACACCCCAACAATAGTACCTTTCTTGACATTGATCTTGATATCACATTTATAAGTTTTTTATTGAATTTCATACTCTTAAGATCATGAGAGCACCTACCATACCTTATTAGTAACCAAATTCATCACTCAACTAATTACAAAGACCTCACAATATGATGAGGACATACCTAATAAAATTTCATTGCTCTTATGACAACCATTCCCCTAGCAGGACGTTAATAAGACAATAATGACACTTTGTATCAAGAAAGTGACCTTAAAATACTAACTCAACACCTTGGACTCATTAAATGACTCTCTTTTCTCATAGATACTCCTTATTTGGTGATAAATTGTGTAAATATCTTCATAACAGTATACTAACATATTCATTGTAGGGATGAGTACTGTAGATCCTAGGACTACTTTCACTAAGAATTATTTGCACAAACTCCAAATACTTTTACTCTTGAGACACTTGTAAATTTTGACAAACTAACCCTTAACTTTATGGAGACTTAGAATTTTAAGACTCAGAGATCAAAGTTTTCATGCAATTTAAGCTTCATAATACTTTTCAAGACTAAGATCAATAAGGAATCATTTCATGATTACCCAAATAATCTTAGGGAATGTGGGCTACATTTACTTTACGAAAAACCAACCTTCAAATTATGAAGAATAATATTACTTACTGGGATGGTACAAACTTGATGGAAAATATACACTTGTTAACATACTTCTTAACCCTAGATGGACTAATAAAGACAATAAGACCACATGCATAACTAACAACTAGTTTCTCAATGAAAAAATGAGTGTCATGACCATGTACATACCAAACTTTTACATAGAGGATCTCTTATATTCATCTTGAAAGCATCATCTTCCACAGATATAAACCCTATAAATCTTGTATGCATACACACACCTCAAAGACAAGTGATATACTCTTCAAGCTCCAAAACTTTTCATTTTCACCTCCTTCTATTTTTCCATAGTCATATGATCCCTTATCCCAATTAAGAGAAGATATTCATAGAATAAACCTTCATACCTTACATAAAAGAGTGAGAGATAATCGTCTAGCTCCTCTATTAAGAATGCTAACTTCCTCTTGGTTTAAAGACTTACATATAACCTTAATATTTCCTCAATAAAATATCATCTGCTTCTCATTTATGAACACCTCTACCTCAAGACACTCTTGGATCTCTTTATGACTCATTATCATGGTTATTGTTTCATGACATCCAAAATTTTGGTTCTGAAACAATCTCAAACTCATCTTTTAGGTCACAAAAATTTCCATCAATAACTTTAATGCCACAAACTTGGGGAATAATTTCAATATCAGCTCCTAGGTCTTCTACAAATTTTCCATTAGAACACCTTACTTCAAGATCAACACAATAACCTGATTTTTATTCTTTATGAAAATACTCATTAGTTATACCTAATGGAGAGGGAGTATAAACATCAAATATATATTTTCATATGTCAAAACCTAAGTTTTTCAATAAATATATCAATCTAACTAAAGGATTTTCTTCAACTTGAGCCTGATAATCATCAATACTTGTGCTTCAATAAGATCTCATTATATTAGTTATACTTTCTACTCAATGACTTACTATGATACTAATTTTGTGAATCAAAATGGACTTAGAGGGAGGGTGAATAAGTCCTAAAAAAAATTAACTTCATGTACCATTGTTGTAACATCCAGCATATATCCATTCAATCAAATATGTTCCATATTAGCTTATTAAGTGTGCACCATACATTAAAATGAACTTAAAACATTGGAGAGAACACATAGATACAATATTTAAGTGGGAAACCATCAAGGAAAAGAAAACCCACTGAATTTTTTTTGTATATTACACACAAAAATAATCGAGTGAATATTATGCATCGCAAGATATTTATTTAGTGATGCACCAACCCTTAAACCATTGTTGATATTACTCACAACAAGAGAGTCCTATGAATATGAATTATCAAAAAATATTTTTATGAATAATTTCCAATCAAATTATGTTGATACCATAGCTGATAGTGATTCCAAAGTTCAACTCCAAATTCCTTTAAACCCTCATTCAAACACACCTTCAACTTGTTCTCTCTAGGTCTTTCATGGACTAATATGACTTCAAAACCTTTCACACATCCTTTCCATAAATATTAAACCTTTAACACACATCCTCATCCTTAAAATCATGCATCCATACCTATTACAAGACTAATCCATTGAACACAAATGGACTGAAAACATCACTTTTATATGCTTCTCATCTCATAAACCCAAAGGAGGTCAGACCTTAAAGACTAATTCAAAAAATACAATTTAATTAAATTCAAATACATTCATTTCAATAGTCATATATGACCCATATAGGTCGGCCATGCCCAAAACCTCCATACAATCACAAAAATGCCTGAAAATGCCATCACTACGATAGGAAAAATCCACTCACAAAAAAACCATGAATAGTAAAGCTCTAAAAAACATTTAAAATGTGTAATATGAAATTTACACATCATCCATGGTCGCAATGCTGCATGGAACAATTAAATATTTCATAACACAAGCCAAAATGATCATTTCCTTAACAAAATAGTCACTTCCAACACCTTATTTTCACTTTTGGTCCTCAACACCACCCAATATCAACTCAAATATGACATGTAACAACTCTATGGAAATAAAAAAACTAGTAGAACTCATCCATGTATGTTATACATCCTGAAACATAAATATGATCAAACCACAACTATCCTCTTTACCAAACTAATATGTCCTAAAATAAGTTTTGAAAACTCAACTAATTGGCACCCTTTTTGTAATTTTGAAGATCTGAAAAGGTCTTCAATAGGTTAAAAATTAATCCCTAGTCACTTTCTAGGTTATATAAAGAATCAAATAATCCATTTCATGCCTTAACCACTTCATTCTTTCAACTTGAGCAGTCATGTCCTCAAAATCATGAAAACTTCATCTCCACAAACTAACATATATGACTCATCAAATCTCATCATCATGAAAAATGTATACCAATCAAAACACATCTCAATCCTATTACTATAACATATAGGAAATCTTTCTAAATCTAATAGGAAATCCTTGAATGAATTTCATCTCTGCAAACTGTTTCTTATGCTTTTTAGGACTCAAGAACCAAGTTTGAGCTCAATATGGTCCATCACCTTAGAACTTACTACCAAACTTTACCAAATCATGGTACACCCTTATAAATTATTTCTAAGCACTCAAAAACCTTCACCAAGCATAAAATACTCTGAATCATAAATTTATATCTTGAATTCATTTCATACCATTTCAAAACAAGCAACCTCTAGATTTTTTAAATTACATATAAAAAAAGTTTGATATACAATTGGAAATAAATTGGAACCATGATCACAAAAAAACTTTAATGGAGTCATAACTCAACTTATAGCCCCAACAATGTCAATTTTGCTGAAAGTTGCATCAAACCACCCTAAAAATCAGTCTTCATAGATAGGGCATACTTTTCCCTTATTCACCTAAACCATGACCTAAAACCTTCATGATCATCAAGACAAACTAAAGGCATAGACAAAATGTTAATTTAATATGTATTTTCTTTGGAGAACTTCTCCAAAAATCAAACATCTTCAGAAACAAGAAATTTTTGGTGGGGCCCACATATGGTTGCATACTCTAATTTACCTTTATGGAATTCTAGGAGAGTCCTTCACAACATAAAATCGTCACATTTACAAAACAGATCAAAAGAGACTTTTTATACTCACTTTTCTCCAAGTTGCTCCTAGCTAGGATTTCAAAGCACTTTACCTTATTAAGAAATGTTCATTAAACGTGACAATAAAAAAACCTAATCTTTTTATGAAACCTTCATTATTAAACTAGGAAGATATTCCACAGAGATCAGGTCCCCATCCAAAGCATATAGTTTACAACAAGTATCAAAAGTTTAGCTTTTTCTTTAAAACACACTATAACATACCCATTTTTCCCAAATCTTGCATATATTCAAGTATCTTCAGCACCATAACCTGAAAATTTTCATGAAGCATCAAAAAAACCATCCTTTACTTGTCCATATTTTCCATCCGGTTCAAATAGCTCTCAAAATCTTCATCCAATCTCATTTACTGTGAAATCTAAATTGTGGTCACCTATTTACTTCTCAAGGATCGTAAAACACCACCAAACAATTGAGTACTAACCTGAAATTCAACATACATATATGGTATCATGTCACAACACTATTTCCATTCTTTGACAGGAATGATCAACTCTAAATATTACACCTCCATCTCATTTTGGATGCTCTTGGACTAGAAACAAGCCTAAAAAGACCTTAATCAACCATGAAACCTCATGACCTGATAATACTAAACTCATGAAAACCATTACACATATATAACACACCTCTTTGAATATGTATGACCTCATAGAAACATTCAAAAAACTTTGGAAAACTCAAATGATGACTTTGCCTAGAAAATTAAGCTATCAGACCTCCTAGAACTCATCAAACATAGACACTATTAGTCAACCTTCGTGTTTTACAATAGAAAAACACAACATAGAGACACATATTACACCATGAAACCTTTTTTTATTAATGGAATTTAAATAAATGAAAACACAAACACACAATATTCAAGAAGAAATCCTAAATCAGCTATCTGAAACCCCTTCTTCTTGGATGATTTGAACTCTTCTATGGAGTTATTTACATTTCTAGTAAAGATTATATCATCTAGATATAAAACAAATATATAAATCTCCCCTTAATTTCTTTATTTAATGTATAGTGTGGGCTCACTGCCCCTTTTTCTAAAACCATTACTTGTCACATAAGAGTATATCTATATGTATCATGCCATTGGTTCTTGTTTAATTTCATACATCAATTTATTGAGCTTTTACAACATGTTGTCATTCCCTGGAATCTCATAGCTAGATGGTTGTCCTGCCTACACCTCTTGTTCTAACTGATTATGAAAATATAGGATCTATTAATGCCTAAATATAATTTCAATGTAGCACTAAATGAGTAAGTGATTAAATGCATAATAGACCTAAGAAAATACGCAATTGAGATTTAAAACCCTATGTTGTAGGATACAGAAAGGAGAGAAGAATGTGGAGTGAAGTACTCTAAACACACTTATTTTATTATGAAGAAGTGCGTACAATATATAAGAGAAATAATCAACTACATTCCCCTAAACTGAAGGAGGAAGGTTTGGATGAAGGAGAGAGAATAATGGAATACATCAAGGAGGAGAAAATAAAGGGATAAAATAGAAAAAAATACCCTAAAAATATAAACTATTCAATGTATGCTAACATTCCCCCCCTTATTACATTATTCTTGCAAATGTGACCATTGAAAAGTTCAAATTTCACTTTGCCAAGAGATTTAGTGAAAATGTCGGCAACTTGTGCTTCAGTAGGATAGTACTAGAGCTGAATTTGATGGTTCAAGATATGCTCTCGAATGAAATAGCAGTTAATTTCAATATGTTTTGTTCGTTCATGAAAGACTAGATTCTACACGAGCTTCAACACACTTTGATTGTCACAATAGATAATAGGTGACTATTTTTAAGGAATTCTCAGATCATCCAAAATGTGACGTATCCATATCACTTCACACACATCTCCTCGTGCGGCGCAATATTCTACCTCTGTGGATGAGATAGAAACAACGTTCTACTTCTTGCTTATCCATGAGATAGGTCTAGATCTAAGATGAAATATGTATCCTGTAGTTGACTTCATGTTATGAACAGATCCGGCATGGTCTGAGTCGACGTATCCTTGTAAGAAGAATTTATCATTCTTCTTATATTCCAAACCATAATCAGTTGTTCCTTGGACATATCTAAAAACATGCTTTGCTGCATTCTAGTGATATTTCTTCAGCTCCTACATGAACCTGGAAAGATAGCTGACAGCATAGCAGAGATCTGGTCTGGTATATGTCAAATCGATGAGCCCTCCAACAAATTTCCTGTAGAAAGTAGCATCTACTTGAGGTGAGTCCTGGAATCTTGAAATTTGCAATCCTTTTTCCATGTGAGTGGATATAGGTTTATAGTCTGACATTCTATACTTATCCAGGAGTGTCTTGGCGTACCTTTTCTGGGAGACAAAAATGTGATGCTCCTTTTGCCATATGTCCAAGCCAAGAAAGTATTGTACTAGCCCCAAATATGTCATTTCGAAGGTTCTTTTGAGATCATTCTTTACAATATCCACATGATCTTCTAAACTATCAATGATCACAAGATCATCTACATATACAACCAGAACGAAAATTTCTTTTCCTATCTTCTTTATATACAAATTTGAATCTGAGGGGCTACGAGTGAACCGATGGTGCAAAAGGTGATCATTGATCTTGATATATCATGCCCTAGGAGCTTGTTTCAGTCTGTAAAGTGATTTGATGAGATGACATACCTTCTCTGGCTGCTCTTCATCAACAATCCTTCAGGTTGGGCCATGTATACTTCTTCTTTCAGATCACCATTTAGGAAAGCACTATTCACATCCATCTGTTGAAGTCTCCATCCTTTCTGTGTTGTAAGTGTGCAAACTACTCTGATGGTCTTCATCTTCACAGTGGGTGCAAAGTTTTCTTCTTTTTTGATGCCTTCTTTCTGAGCATATCCTTTTTCTAAAAGTCGCGCTTTATGTTTGTCGATGGATCCATCTGCCTTATATTTTGTCTTGAAAACCCATTTGCAGCCTATGGGTTTCTTTCCTGTAGGTAGATCGACAAGTTCCCATGTCTAATTTTTCTTGAGCGAGTCATATTCTGTATCCATGGCTTCCTTCCACTAAGTTTGACTGAGTGCTTCATGAACATTATCTGGCTCAGAGCTATTCATCAGTGAACTCATGAGTGTAAAGTTTACTTCATTTCTTGTTTGACTCCTTATTTTGACTCTGGATGATGTATCTAGGAGTTGTTGCAAATGTGAGTCCTTAATAGTGCTTTGTACCCACTTCGGATGAGAACTTGGCTACTTTTGAGAAGAACTGTGTCATTTCCATGTGTATTGATGTGGAGTCACATTCTCCAGTTCTCCAAGGTCAGAAAATAGTTCTCCTGGAAACATTTCTTTTCTCTGAGTAGTCTCCTCTGGCTCATCATTTGATTCATAGACTAATCGGTGAGATGTGGTTGGAAGTGGATCTTCTGTTGATACTATTGAGTCAAAGGATGAATCATCACAAACCACATCTTGACTCTCATATATATTCTTTGTCTTAGGATCCATGATATGATATGCCTTTGAGGTAGTACTATAGCCAAGAAGGACACATGGGAGTGTTTTTGGCTCTCCCTTCTTTCTCTTCTGAGCATGGAAATGCATGTATGTTGTACAACCAGATACTCACAAATGAGAAATTGATGGCTTTCTACCACTCCATACCTCTTCTGGTGTCTTGTTCTGTAGAATATTTATCGGTGCCTTTTTTAGAAGATATACAACCATTTGTACTGCTTCAGCCCAATAGCGTTCTACTAGCTTTTCAATTGATAGCATGCAGTGAGCCACTGTGTGATTGTGATGCTCAACAATGCCATTTTGTTGGGGCATGTAGGGAGGAGTTAGGTGCTGCTTAATGCCGTGTTGGTTCAAGAAGGCCAAGAACCTATTTGATGTGAATTCCCCCCCTTGATCTGAGAGGAGTAGAAGAAGTGGTTGTCTAGACTCTTTGACAAGATGATGATAGAATTTCTGCAAGTGTTGAAGAGCCTCACTTTTCTTCTTTAGGAAATATACCCACATCTTGCGAGAGTGGTCATCCACGAATAGTTGGAAGTACTTGTATCCTGAAAATGAAGCAGGTAATGGGCCATTCAGATCGGTATGAACTACCTCCAGACACTTCTTGGCATGGAAGGTGCTCGCTTGAAACGGATCTCTATGTTGTTTTCCTACAAGACAGCCAGGGCAAATAGGCAAGGAACTAGACAATTTGGGTAGTCCACGGACCATTGATTTTGAACTCATCTGGTGCAGTGAACCGACCGACAAGTGTCCATATCTATAATGCCATAAGGCAGTTGATTCTATTGTTGAAGCAGAGAAAGCTACTGCAGAAGATGAAACAATATCTAAAGCAAAGTAACTTATCTTTTACAAAAGCTTTAGCAAGAACCGTACCTTATCGGGAGATTAAGCATGATTTAATGCCATTTTGATCAAGAAATTCAACCTTAAGGTGATGATTCAAGAGCTGAGTAACTGACAAAAGATTGCTAGTCAAGCCAGGAACATATAATACCTTTGTAAGTGTACATTTTCTCGGCCCCAGAGGAATGGTCACATTCCCTATTCCTTCTGCAATGTACTCTTTGTCATCCTCTATCCGAACTCGATCTCCAGTTGGTTCTTCGCGTAGTGAATCAAACAGATTCTTGTCACCTGACATATGCTTGCTTGCACCAGAGTCTATCAAACAGACTTTCTTCATGGGCTGAGAAGTGTTGAGAGACGAGTACAAGATTCTTACTACAATGGGCTCCTTCTGATGTCTCCTCATCAGATTCATCATCCTCTTGTTGGGCTGCAAGATGTCCTTTTTGCTTTCTCCACCGGGGACATCGTTTAGACTTTTGAAAATTCTCATGCCTAGATGTGCTTGTATGGCTTGAAGACCCCTGTTTCAAGCTATTATGCTAGCAGTGATCAGTGTCGTGAGTATTGGTTCTGTAAATGTGACACCATCTCTTTGACTTTTGATCTTTCTGTGTTGTTTGGGTTGCACTGGATTTGACTTCTCTGGGGGACCTTTCTGATTCTTCTGGCCATGGTAATGATTTGAGAACAAGGCTTTGTCTTGAGACTCCTCATGGGATGAAGTGATGGCCTCTTCCTACTACAAAAAATTCACAAGCTCTTCGAATGTCACTATTATTATAGACACATTTAGTGTCTTAAAGAACACTCGAAATTGAGAAGGGAGTGCTCTCAAGGTGATTACGACAAGAATTTTATCATCCACCATTTCACCAAGCACTAATAACTTTGATCTTAGCTCAGCCACACGACATAAGAATTCCTCCAATTTCTCGTCTGACCCCATAGAGAGGGTGTGCAGCTTTGTCTGAAGATGAAGTATCTTCGTCTGATTTTCAAGGCTTTATAAATGGTTACAAACTTGTCCTAGGCCTCCTTGGGTTTCTCTGCATTCCTAACATGTGGTTACACATTGTCACTGATACTTAGCATTATCAACATCAAGGCTTTAGCACTAGCCAATTCATATTTTATTAACTCATCGGGGGATGTGGAAGCGGGCACAAACCCTATGAAAATTCCCCATAACCATTCAAACTGAAGGATTGTCTTCATTTTTGTCTTCCAGGCCACAAAATTGGACCCTTTGAGCAACTGAGCATTGGATAGAAGTAATTTTGGAGCAGACATCACAGTAAAAAATATATTTATTTATTTGAAGAGTTATTATAATTTTAACTCACTGATGAGAATTACTGGCTCGTAGATGCTCACGATATTCACATGTTGTGAGATGGCGATGCTTTGTAGGGAATTCTTCTTCATCATCACATTCAGCATCGTACCCGACTTCTAATTCTTCTTGTACTCGTTGTGCTTGGAAGCTGACGTCGAAAAGAAAGTATTCAAAAAGTCCTTCTCAAAGTAGCTTGTCGAATGCTAGATTGCCAGTGTTCCGAAGCTCGTTTAGCAAAGCAAAGTAGAACCCAGAGCTCTCAGGGGATTCTTCATGGTGTTCTCTGACTGGTGAGTTGATATTCTAGCTTTCAGGTGTGGTGACCGTGTTATTGACGCTCTCAATCGAATTGTCGACACTCGACATTCGATGAAGTGTTGTATGATCCGCTTCTTGTCCTTCATTGTCTTGGTGGAAAGGTCTGTTCTAGACACTAATGGAACTATATATATATATTTTTAAAAAATATGACCTTCAGGATTCACAATGCCAAATTGTTATCTTCTCAAGCCACTCTCACTCTTCATGCGGGATACTGCACATTACATGTAGCTTTCAACTTCCATGCAAGCTGATAATCATCTACACAGCAGCACACATCCACGCAGCAACACAACATTTTTACACTGAGCTTTTGTATTGAAAAAAAAAACTAGCCTTCCACTTTTTTCTTTCTTCCACGAAACTTTGGTCAAGTTCCATGCACCAAATTGTACCTCCACGCAGTCTCTTGTTTCTTCTACAACAAAGAGACAATGATGTAAATTCCAGTAGCTTCAGACCACTTTAATTCCTCCACACAACAAGATATTCTTTGCACCATGTTTTTGAATGTCTCTAATCATGTAGCAGAAGCTGTAAGAACCTCCATGTAGGTGAATAACCTTTCCACGCTGAACTTGTTTTGTATTGGCTGTAGCAAATAAGACAAAATACACAAAAAAATGGATTCCCATGTTTTTTTTCCTTCCTTCCACGCATAGCTCTCCAACTTGCTAATGGAACAATCCTTCCTCCACTCACGCTTCTTACCAAATTAAGACTACTTCCACGCACATGAAGAGATCAAGAATTCTCTGATACCAAACTATAGGATACAGAAAGGAGAGAAGAATGTGGAGTGAAGTACTCTACACACACTTATTTTATTATGAAGAAGTGTGTACAATATATAGGAGAAATAATCTACTACATTCCCCTAAACTAAAAGAGGAAGATTTGGATGAAGGAGAGATAATAATGGAATACATCAAGGAGGAGAAAATAAAGGGATAAAATAGAACAAACTCTCCTAAAAATATAAACTATTCAACGTATGCTAACATATGTGAAAATAAAGAGATATAATGAATTATTTGTTTCAACTTGATCTCAAAGGTGCATATAACTGATAAATTTGAAAATATGAAGATCAGATTGTCGCAATGAAGCTTAGAAAAATGCAGAGGTGTTAGGATAGCTAGGACAAGGATATCTATGGAGGGCCAAGGGAGCAAGTGGCACTAAAGACCTATTCTAGGTTCTTTTGTCTTCTAAGAAGCTGAGTAAACATGTTTCGTAGGGTCGCAACATGCTTTTTCTCAATCACTATTATGGCTAGTATGTCACATTAAGTCCACAGATGTCTCCTGTAACCTGTAATGAAGAACTGACCTGTAAAATACAAAAATACACATAAAATCCCAAAAATAAAATCATGAAAATGAGGTGTTGGAGTGTCCTCATATGTCAACCAAGTGATATTATGACTGAGCATTATACTACATATCAATCCAAATGTATTTCTATCTGTGTGTGTGTGAAATTGTGCCCTAGGTTTCTCTTGTGCATGTCATACTTGATAGCGAGAAAGTAGCTTGATGTAAGAAATGTAAAAAAATGTGTGCATGAAAGAATGTAGTTCCCATCCTATACATGTATGCAGAAGTATCAACCCCTTACCCTTGTGTGTGGATGCTAGATGGATTCTTGAATGGTCTTGTTAATGGCCTTTGAATACAACCTTACCTAGTGATAGCTAATGCTTAGTTCTTGGTCCCCTATTATAATCACATAACTATACATTTATATAATTCCCTTACTTAAATTTCTTAATTAACCGTGAAAAGGGAAAATACCAAGAGGATAATATGCCCAAGCATCCAGAAAAGACTAAAAAGATGTGAACCAAGTACAGACATGTCCAGGGAACGCAGAGGGCATGGAGATGCCTGGAGCTAGCATCCTGGTTGGGAAATGGTCTCTACAATGAGAAATATTGAAGTATGAAAATACAAACTAGGCTAGAAGGAGTGCAAGACCAAGAAGGATAATACAAAGAAATCAAAGATGGCCAAAGACTTGGGTTAATTAGTACTTTTGTTGCTTAGGAATCATAGGAATAGTAGTATGTGATCAAGACTAGATAAACACCCAAAGTGCATGATTCATTGTCTACATTTTCCCCCAATTTATTTTGTTGAGTCAAAGCTCAATAACATAAAGTAGATAAAATATGTGTACCTGATAACCATGTAGACTGATGGTAATAATCGTGTTGAGAGACAAGGAAAAATTTGGAGTGATAAAAAATGTGAAGCGTGGAAGCTAGAGAAGAGGAAGTGAAAAGTGATGATGATGACCCTAGGCCGAGAGTGTATGTGTATATGTCACGATTGAACCTATTGTTGATGATCATGTGATTGATGATTGGTTGATGTTTTTTATGTGATGTGACTACTGATTGTCATAAGGATGGACCTATAAGAGAGAATAACGATCAAGTAGCCAAATCTATAAGCATATGATAAAAATGAGTAAAAAGAATGTTAGGATATATGTGAAAATGAAAAAAGAAGCATGTGCACCTGATCTGTGATGATTAAATGAGATATAGAGGATCTTGAAGAAGATGTAGAAGAACGGGTTTTTTAGGTGATCTCATGCCAGTTGTGTTATATACAATTATTTTGGGTGATATCACACTCAGACATGAAATAAGTGTAGGGACAAACATTCGATGTCATTCTCCAACCTTTAACTACTTCCCGAAATGTCAACACCAATATAGATGGTGCGTAAAAATATAATTTGCTTCGAACAGTTCCGATCTATTGCCAAAGCATAAAATGTTGTGTAGTGCATGCATGCCGAGTGTTGAAGGATTATTGTCTTGTAAAAGATAATGTGTTAACTCTTATAGACTATGCTGAATGGAAAAATGTTGTGTAACTTCCCATGGTCACAGGCATCCACAAAGGGTTAGGGGCACGTAGGTGTTACTTTCCTAGTCTGGCCGCTAGTTTTTGTTCTACAGTAAGGATCTAAGTGAGGTTCTTTATCATCGCTATAACTGATGATTGTGTTATACTAGTACTGAATTTTTTTATGTGATGACTATGAGTTGCTGTGTGAGGTGATTGATTCACCCAAATGATGCACCCCTCTTTTAGGGTTCATGCAACATCACTGAGGAGTATGTGGCCTAAAAAAGGACTAACATTTGTGCTAAAAATGTTCCCTATAGGGGGGAGTGTCCTTAGTAGAAAGCAAATCACACATAAACAAACTAGATGGAAAAAAGTGTTAGTGCAAACAAGATAAAAATGCATGTAAAACACAATATATAAGCTAACAAACAAGATGAAAATATGTAAGCTAAGACATAAAACATTAATGTAAACACACAATAGGATAAAGAAGAACATAAAAAGTGGGTTTCAAACTTAAGATATCACTCACGATGTTGAAATACAAAAAAATCCAATTTTTTTGCAAGAATACAGAGAACAAACAAGACATATGGAAAATCCAACAAACAATGACAATTTAACGCAAACAGTAACAATAAGAGAATCAAACAACTATAAAAGTAAATAGACCTGTAAGAAAAATGTTACATATGAAGCACCCATTAGCATGTTAGAAAGATAGAACATATGTCAAAGCTTGCATAATCTAATACAATAGTGTGCTATGAAAAATGAAAACATTACACCGCTTATCTCTACAAAAGTTGATGACCCGAGGAGCTGTTGTGGCAGTGGTAAGATGTATTACGCCAAACATCTATGCTTTGTCTATCGATTTGTAGAATTTGCGATCATAACTCGAAAGAAAGTGAACGCACATGTGTGTATGGAAAAGATAATGACATACAAAATATCATTCTAGCATGTGTAACAAGTGTACATATAAGCATAAACAAAGAATACTAAATGTGACCAAGATATGTAAGATGTTGTGGATGAGATGGAATGGAATGCGGTTTCAGTGTTGTAAAAGAAGTGTTCCCCTAGAATGGATGTGAATGAGTATGTAGGTGATGAGATTCATTTATACATGTGACCTCAGAAGTCAAGAATCAACTGAAGAACAAGAGCATGTCATTGGGAAATGGTTTAAATTGTGTGCGGTAGAAAGATGTGATCGATAATGCATAGAGCGTAAAGATCACTTGAGTGAGTGAATGTGTGAATGTGTTAGTGAATGCATGAGTGTTGTGTAGTCCATTTGAGATGTAGACCCTTATCAGTTGAGTATGGAATGTGCAACTAGAGTGCATGATAGGGTAATAAATGTAGCACGTAGAAATAGATTCTAGAAATATATGTTGTTAATGCATATAGTGGATGTTACTTACGAAATGATGAGTGTGTGAAATGTGAAGTGTGTAATGTGTAATGTGTAGTATTGAATGTGTAGTGTAGTGTGTAACATGTAGTTTAGTGTGTAGTGTATTTTTTAGTGTGTGAGGTTCATGTGTATAGGATGCCCTCAACAATCAAGTGTGAACCATCACACAAGAGTACATCATTGGGTAACGATAATACATGAGTGTATAAAAACGTGTGTAGTATGTTTGTGAAATACTAGATGTGAAGTGAGGAGAACATGAGGCGTGTGTCATTGATAGAAACAAGGTGGGAGAAATAAGTGTGATGCCCCACAAATGTATGATGGTGAGAGTGATCAAGTAACATCATGTAAGAGGTTGTCATTTTCATGGTTAAAACCGAATGGTGAAACATCTGATACTTGATAAACAACTATATCAGGTTGATCAATTAAAGAGTCATTGAGGCATAAATTTTACATGCCCATTATATATTCCTATTCAGAGAAAGGTGGTAATGTACATCCAAGTGAATAAAAACAAGCGAGGTGTTGTGAATAGCCATGAAATTAATTATTGCAAGTGACAACTTGGCCAAAAGGCATGTCGAATGAAATGTCGATATAATCTGGATTGAATATACCACTCATATAATCAACGCAAGACTATCTGAGCATAAGTGGAGAAGTAGGAGGAGCACGTCTAATAAAAATGGTAAGATTAAATATGTGAATAACATAAGCAACAGTAATGTCAATAAATACATGGTAAATATTAGGATCATGAGGTGGAGGAAATATGTTGTCTATTGTAAATCCTATCTGAGTCAATCCATCATGTGTGCATATAGTATCAGAGCAAGTAGGATTGAATGAAATGTTCTCGCAATAAGATTTGTTCATGAAAATCATTCATGTAAATGGAGGCCATGTTAATGTGTGTTTCACATGAGAAAGTGAAGTAGATCAAACAACTTCCAATGTTTGGACAAGCCCCCGATAAAGTACCATTGAATTATTAGAAATAGAGGGGCTCAAAAGCATATGGAATAGTGTCTAATCTAAAAATGGTTCCTTCAATTGGAGGGAAATTTTCAAGAGAATTTATAGGTCATGGATCAGCAGTACGATGCATAGTAGTAGAATTAGGAATAGGTAATGGAGTATTTGGATCGAAATTCTAATATTGGAATGGTGTATGGTCAACGGGGGTTTTGTATTCAGATCCCTCATGCAAGAATCTAACAGATCAGTGGACCGTTGAAGACATTGCTTGCATTAAATGGAGCCATAATCTACTAGGTAAGAAATTATCTGAATCTGGAAGATCAATGAAAAAATGGAATGGGAATAGTTTGGGCCCAACTCTGTGTGGAAATGTGAGGGTGCCGAAGTATGGGCACATAGTAGAGTCATATGCCCACACAGAAACAGATGTCGGGTAAAGATAAGAAATCAAATACGTAGATCCTGAATGAATGATAGAGGACAAAGATTAAGTTTAGAACCAGTGTCGACTAAAATGTGCTTGATGCCTAAGTTATTGATATTGACTTGTATATAGAGAGGAGGATCGACATCAATATTTTAAGCTATAGCCGATGGAAAGGTAATATGGTGAGAGAATGCATTGGCAAATGTTTGATGAACAACGTATGGATGACTAGTTACAAGAATAGGAGTAGTAGCCGAAAGACTTATGATTTTAACACAGAAATTAGGATAAGCGACAAAGAAATCATGAATAGAAATAGCCATGATGAGATGATCCTAGGAAGATGAAATAAATAAAAGTATGAGGAACCTAAGAATGTTTGAAACGATTCATGTTCATGAAATGATTAATCCAATATAGGATCTATAAATGGCTAAATCTAATTGTAATGTAGTAGTAAATGAATAAGAGATTAAGTGCAGAATAGATCCAAACAAATAAGAAATTAAAATTTAAAACCTTGAGTGTAAATAAAGAGATAGAATGACTTGGTTGTTTTGCTATGATCCCGAAGGTGCACATAACTATAAAAATGGAAATTACAAAGTGTATACTAGCACAATGAATCTCAGAAGAATACAGAGGTGTTGAAATAGCAAGGACTAGGCCACCTATGGAGGGTAAAGGGTGTCAAAGATCTGTTCTTAGCACCTGTGACTTCTCAGAAGTTATAGAAAATAGCTGTGTAGAACCACAAGATGTTCATTTTCCTTCACTTATTGTCGTTAGTATGTCACATCAAGTCCACAGATGTTGCTTGATAGTTACATAATGAAGAAAATAATTACAAAACTCTCAACAGGGCATCAAATCTCAAACTAAAAATAATGCAAATGACATGTCAGACTATCCTCATCTATGAAACAAGTAATCTTACGAATGAGGAATGTACTACATATTAGACCCATTGTAGTTCTATGTGCATGTGTGTGGAATTGTTCCTTGGGTGGTTATTTTACATGTTGTAATTGATAGCGAGCAAGTAGCTAGATGTAATAAATGGAAATAAATGTGTTCATGAAAGAATGAACTTCTCTTCCTATGCATGTATGTATAACTATCAGTCCCTTTCCCTTGTGTGTGGATGGTAGATGGATGCTTGAATGCTCTGTATAATTTCCTTTGAATGTAACCTTACGTGGTGATAGCTAATGCTTAGTTCTTGGTTCCCTATTATGATCACATAACTTTACATTAATATGACTCCCTTGCTTGAAGTTTTTAATTAACCCCACAAAGGCAAACTACCAAAAAAATAATATGCCCAAACGATTAGAAAGGACACAAAAGATGTGAACTGAGTGGAAACAGGTCAGGGGTGCCCAGAGGGGACAGGGGCACCTGACGCTTATATACTAGCTAGGAGTTGTTGTCTAAGATGAGAAATGTGGAAGTATGAAAAGATAGACTAGGCTAGAAGGAGTGTAAGACTAAGAAGGATAACTGAAAGCAAGAAAATAAGGCCAACAACATGGGTTAATTAATACTTTTCTTTCTTAGGAATCATATGAATAGTAGTATGTGATGAGGACTACATAGATACCTAAAGTGTGTGATTTAGTGTCTAAATCAACATGCCATTGAACAAGAAGGCTTATTTGACATTCTTTTGATGAAGCTTCCACTTGTGATGACAAGTTATGGAAATGATTGTTATGAAAGTTTCTAGCCTTGCCATGGGTGTAAATGTTTCATTATAATCACATCTGGGACTTTGTTTGTATCCTTTGAAAACTAATCTTACCTTATGTATTTCAGTCTTTCCTTTAGGAGTATTTCTAGTTTTCTAAACCCACTTGACTCCAATGACTTCATTTCCCACTAAAATATCTAGATACTAAATCCCATGTTTCATTATTAACTATTACATGCATTCCTTCTTCAATTGCTTCACACCATTTGTTTTCCTTAATTTCTTCCTAAAAAAAATAGGATCATCTGCTTAAAATAAAACAAAATTAATCATTTCATCTTCATTTTCAACATACATGTATTGCTCATAGATATCTTGTATACTCACTATTCAAACTTGGTGATGATTTGAGTCATAAGATGATGAAGATGAGTCATGATTAGATCCTTGCATGCTATTTTGTATTACTCCATTTGAATATTTGGTCATTTAAGAGATAGTGGTCCAACTTGGTGCATTGTTAACTCTATCGTATGTTGTTTCATATTCAATAAAAGGTGTATTTGTCTTTATTTTTGATTCTTTCACTTCTTGTACATCCTCATAAGATGCTTCCTCAATGAATTGAACATCCCAGCTGATTATGAGTGCCTTTTTTATTAGAATGTACAATCTATAAGATTTGGATTGCTCACTATACATGATGAAGATGTATTTTTCTAATCTATTATCGCACTTAGTTATTCTTTTATTTGACACATGTGTGTACGCTACACACCAAAAAAATATTAAGTGTCGAAAACTTTGCTTTCTTTAGCTCCATGCCTCTTCAAGTATCATATTTCTATAACTCTTTGTAGGAAATCTATTCAACAAAAATACTATTGTTCTACCTTAGTCCTCCCAACCATCATCTAGAAATTCTCTTCCTTTGATCATGCTTCTTGCCATCTCTTGAATAGTATGATTTTTCCTGTCATCTACACCATTTTACTGTGATGTATACCTTGCTGTAAATTATTTCTTAATTCTATGCTCCATGTAAAAGTTTAAAACTTAATTTTATATGTACACTCCCACCTATCTATTCTTAAGGTTTTTATATAATGGTAATTGTGATTCTCAACCATGATCTTAGATGACTTGAATAAATCAAATGCTTCTATTTTGTTTAAGAACAAATAAATCCAGGTTCTTCTGTTGAAATCGTCTATGAAATTAATAAAATATGCACTCTTAGAAAATGAGGGGGTCTTCCTGGGACCACACACGTCTGATTGTATTAGCTCAAGAGGTGAACTCACTCTCCAATCTTTTCCTAAGGTAAAATCATTTCTATGTTGCTTCCCCAAAATGTAGCCTTCACATACTTTGTCTACTTGTTAGATTGGGGGAATAAATCAAACCATTTTCTTCATATAAAGAACCTACAATCCCCCAAAAATAAAATTCCCAAAAATAAGGTACCAAAGAGTAGATTCATTGATTGCTATTGTTTTAAACATGGATTCTCCCTCACTTTGCATCCTCAAGGAAAACATTCTATTTTGTGTCATTTTGACTATTGAAATCTTCCTATTACTGCCACTTCTATCATAAGTAATGCATTCTCCATTTTAAAATTTCACCATGTATCCCTTTTGGACTAGTTGCCCAGTACTTAGAACGTTGTATTTCAGCCTTGGCACATAGATGACATCTTGAATCTACCTCTTATCTCTTTTCTTGGTGAGAATAGATACTTGTTTCCCTTTCCCATCATTGCAACCCTATCATTTGTTACCATCTTCACTTTAGATTTGAGTGCTTCATCTATATTGTTGAGCATTTCCATATTGTCACACATATGGTTACTAAATGCACTATCCAAATACCATACTTTTTTTGTTTCCTTTTTTAGCTACATTGCAAGTTAGAAACAAAGATCTATCTTTTTCATGCTTTTCAGGATCAACCTATTTTCCATTAGAATAGCTTGCATTATGAGTTCTCATATCATACTCTTTCTTTTTACATTCACTAGCATAGTGTCTATAATTCTTGCAATAATAACATTGTACATTTGATTTATCATACCTTTGTGTATAACCACCTCCACAAGTGTTGCTACGCCTTCCTCTTCCTCTTGATGGTTGTGTGTTGCACCTTGTTACTGGTTCCAAAATCTTCCTCTTCCTATTTTGTAGGATCCTCTACCCTTGCCTCTCACATTTGTGTTTGTTTTGAAGGCTTGTTCATTGGAGGAGTTTTCTTTCCTACTCATTCTTTGTTGATGGATTTGTAAAGAGCCCATCAATTCATCTGCAATCATTTTCCTCAAATCTCTGAACAATTCTATTACAACAAAAACTGAATCAAATCTTGTTGGAAGACTTCTCAATACCTTCTATATGACCATATGATTTTTAATAAAATTTTCATTTGTTCTCACTGGATTAACTATGGTCATTGTCCTTGTGAAAAAATCATTGATTGATTGTTGTTGCTTCATCAGCATGGTCTTAAAGTCTCTCCTCAACATCTGCAATCATACTATTTTCACCTTGTCAATATTGTGATAAGCATTTTGCAACATATCCCATGCTTGTTTGAAGTTTATAATTTCTTCTATCATTGGAAAAAAATTATCAGTGACATCATTTTAAAAGTAGCTTAAAGCCTTTGCATCATTTTTCCTATTTTCTTTCAAAATATTCCTTTGGGCTTATGAAAGTGCATTAAATGCACCATGATCTCTTGTCTCTATGTATCCTCCTTCCTCTAGTTTCCATATAACTCTTGGGAAAAGAACAATGTCTTCATCTTGATAAACAAAATTTAATAGTTCCTGCCATCAAATATTGGGGGCTATTGTCAAGAGCTACTGCTGGAAGCCATTACTTAAATTGCACATAGGAAAAAAAACTCCAATAACCTGTGCTCTGATACCAAACTATTGGAATGTTTTGTATTCCAAAAAACTAAAAAAGAAATGAATTAAAAGAAAAATGGATTCAGATTAAACACACAAATACGACTATATTAAATCCAAAAACATTTTAGCACAGAGATTTAGAGCAGCTGCTCTGTTTTCCGATATGCTCCTATGTTCTTACCGATGCATACATAAAATGCCCATGTTTATCTCTATTCTAGCTGCTGCTAACTGTTGTGTATATTCTTTGAGCTGCTGCTCTACTTTCAGAAAACATTCTCCTATTTCTGGTTCTCTTTCTGCTGTGTATTTCCAGTTCTGTCTTTCTAGAGACCATTGTGCATAGTCTCCTTTTTCTGCTGCGTATAGCAGTTGTAATTAACAAAACACAACTTTTGATTAAATGCTTTTGCCTCCTAAATTTGGATTTCACAATCTGGGCGATTAAACAGATCATTAAATGGAAGGGTAGGTGGAACAACAGGAGCGGAAAGAACAGACTTCAATACAGCTCAAAATTAAATAATTTCAACATCCTGGCCTACATTTGTTTTTTCATAACTTTACTAGATTCCTTCTTTTTTCATATATTTACTAGATTACTTGTTTTTTCAGAATGATCAAGTATTCTGAACTTTGCATGCTCTCTGGCTTACTCTTAACAAACCCTTGCATCCTCTTCTATCATATTATCTTTAACAAATTCTTTGAATGGTTATTTTATCATCTTCCGTATCTTCCTAAAGTATAAACAAATACACGTTTTTTCCTTTCTTTTTTAGTTTAAAAAGTTTAGAAGTGTGCGAGGCTTATTATATGAAATTAGTGTACTTAAGTTGTTACATTGAATCTTATCGACCGGTATGCTTTTTATAATTTTTACCGAAGAAAGTTAATTCAAGTATATTGATGCATTTATTTAAGGTTAAACAATTAAGAATTGGAGGTAAGAACTAGTATGCAGTAAGTTTGTACTGCTTGATTAAAATGTTTAGTCTGTGGCTGGCATAAGTATGGAGAGAACAATTCAGAAGTACATGGACGTCCATGCTCAGAAAATGCACCCTGATGGACTTCTCACCGATCCTGACGTTCAGGTACATAATCAAATCATCTGAAACTGTATTTGGGTATTTTTTTTGTAAGAGTTCCTTCTAAAAAAAACCAGAGGCCTGATTCTATCGTTAAAAAATCATCAGAACTTGGATTACTTACTTGAAGAAGCCAGAAAACTCACGGAACAAAGTGACACTCTAGCCAATTCCGTCAGGTTTGATTTCCCTCTTTTGCCCGAAAGCAACAATAATATGAACTGAATTACTTACATAATGTCCACGCTTATAAATTAACATAGAAAAAGATGGCTGAATTCGGTGTTTACTCATAGACAACTAATGGGAGATGGTCTACAGTCATTAAGCATATCTGATCTCCAAACTCTTGAAATGAGGATGGAGAAGGGCCTTGCTTGTGTAAGGTCGACAAAGGTACGTCAAACGTAAAAGTTTTCAGAGGTTTCGTGGTTATTATATTATTTAGAACAGCATACAGATATAGCTTTCTTTTCATTCAACAGGACCAATTGCTATTTGAGAAGATTGAGGATCTGCACAAAAGGGTACGATATATATCGAAGCACATATTGTTGTATTTGGATTTGTACATGTTTTGGAGCGCTCATTTCTTTTCCAAAATAATTAACACAATACCATACTTTATAATATCAATTGCTAGTCTACTGGTAATGTTTTAATTTATTCCTGTTTTTGTACGTGTTGATGGAAAAAAACATGATTTTGAGAAGATTGTTTCTGGAAAAACTTGTGTATGTTTATTGTCATCAACATTTCGGATCAAACCGCATGATCGATCATTCGAATAAAAAAAATGACTTTGTTTTTCTTTACAGATAGAGGAATCTCAAGGCTGCACAAGCAGAACAGAGATTGACAGTTTTGCTCAGATTGATATGCAAAATGTCGAAACCGGAAACTTGGAGAAATCTCCACAGTGCTCATACACTGACGATGTAGTTATTCAAACTGCCCTCCAACTATGGTAAGAAGTTGTCAAAGAACGTTTCATCATTGTGGTTGATTGTTCTTTGTTTAACTTAATTTTTTTTTTAGTGAATTAGTGGAATAGTAGGGTTCTGAACCTCATTGGCAGAAACATAAAAACATATGAACGTGAATTTTTCTTCTCCAACATATTCATTACCGACTCCTGCATGCTGTTGGTCTAAAACATCTGATGTGGAATGTAGTTGAATAAGAATATGAATTTCAAGTAGCAAGTATAATATTAAACTTTTTCTTGTCCTCTGAAATTTATTCTTGTTCACATAGGGAAAAGGATCACCTGCCTAAATATCACACCAATATTGAGAAAACTAAAATTAGATATGTAAAATTAAAAGTTCATCGAAATTAAATAGAGTAACTTATTGTATGAATCGACACCTTACACTATGGTAGCACTTTAAGGCACCTTTGAATTGCATTATACTGTAAGAAACTGAATCATAATGCCCTTTGAATTGCATTATACTGTAAGAAACAAAAGGTACAACTAAGGTAGCACCTTTCTTGCTCAGTGTTTATTATGCTGAATTTAAAATATTGTAAAAACAATTTTAAAACATTATAAGTACTCTTTCATTAGTGACAATTATGGTTTGTAATAATATTTATCGCGATATAAATTAGACTTCCGTATATGAATATAATTTATAAATAATTTGGAGTGTTTACTTCAAATGAATTGAAAAATACCATCAATGTGTATCAATTGAGAAACACAATGAACTTGAGAAATGGAGATGGTAATGGGTTGAAACTTTTAATTTTTGGTTTTACAAATTCAGTTTCCTATAAATGAAAATTATTCTTGAAATAAAAATTTCTAGATCTTATAAAATATTATTATCATTCATCCTTAAATTTGTACATCAAAATTTTATATTATTCTTCCAAAGTTTCTAACATGGAATTGTTAATTTTTATCTACTTGTCTCCTTTGTCCTGAAACACTATCAACCTTTATCTACTTGTCTCCTTTGTCCTGAAACACTATCAACCTTTATTCATGGTCAGTAGTGTTCGTATCTTTCTTACTGCCTTTATATCAAGCCAACTCTAAACACGGATAAATATTGCTACATTTAATACCCTACATATGGTTATATATTAAATAAAAAAATATAATTATTGATTACAATATTAAAAAATGTATTGATGGCGAACCCTAGCGATGGCAGCGATTTTGGCCGTGGAAATGGCTCTAGTTTTGGCCGCAGACGTGGGCGATTGAGCAAGGGAGGCAATGCACTTCGCAAGGCCCCTGCTAATGTGTGCGAGGCTTCCAGGGGATCCTTTGTTAAATCTGGTGGTTGCCTCCCTAATGGCCGCAATGGAGGGTCTGCGTTAGATCGACATAATGGTTGTAGGTCAGATTTTTTTGCGGACGCGGAGGGCTCAATCCAGGACCCTGAGGATTTGGGGGTTCTCTCTGCACCAAGTGCCCTGGTTAAGGTCAAAGTTGCTCTTGTGCGTGGCTCTTCCATAGTCTACGAACTATTGTAGGTAACAGATCCGGCTCTCTCTGGTGCGGGAGGAATAGGGGCGAAGGATTTGAAGCATGGGGAGATGGATGGAAATGAAATAGCCCCTATTGTTGTTAAATATATTTTTTCCCCCATTCAGACATCTTTCAAGGATGCGCTGTAGAGACATCGTAATGGAGACAGGATGTTAACGGATGCCAATCAAAACAGGCCAATGGCGTATGCAAAATCTACCCCATCAGTTTGTTTTGATAATGAGGTGGTTCAATTAGAAGCATCTTTTGAAAGGAATGGACTTATATGCAGATTCCTCAACTTCTGTCGTGGTCTTCCTACACTTCATGTGTGGATTTCGAGGCAATGGGCCCCCTTGTTGGAAGGTAGGCTAGATATTTTTCCTAGTGCTCAAGGTTTTTTTATTGTTTTTTTTGCTTCAGCTGTGGATAGAGATCTTATTTTTGGGAAAATCTGGGATTTCAAATCCCATTTGCTTCTGATGAAACCATGGTTTCCTTTATTTAACCCAATCTCAGATGCCTTCCATGTTAGACCAATGTGGCTTCATCATCCATATCCCCCCCTCCAATGTTGGATGGAAACCTATTTAATCACTATTGGCAATAGTTTAGGGAAATGTGTATCTATAGATCATAAAACTGATTATTTTGAGCACACAACCTATGCTGGAATCTTGGTTGATATGGATACTTCAGTTGATTTCCCTACCGCTATTGAAGTCAATGTGGAGGACCGAACTTGGTTACAAAATCTAGACAATGAAGGGTTTCCCTTCAAGTGTAGAAATTGCTTTTCTTTGGGCCATCTTGCTTCTAATTGTCACGTGATAAGGAAACATGCTAAAAGGAACAATTCATGGTGGAAGAATTTTAATCCTAGCTTCTTAGTGGTGAATGATCCTTCAAAAGGTGACTCGGTTTCCGTACCTATGTTGACAGATTCAGAAAAGGAGGAAGCTTTGACTGAGCCTATGACTCCTAAGGAATAGATAGAAGTTTCGGTCCCAATCCATAATGCAAATGTAAATCCAAATACATCTGAAGTCTGGTCTATTGTGAGTAGGAAGAAGAAAGGGACTATCTCGCCCCTCAAGATCCAGTTAAGATCGAAAGGGAAGGGGTTAAAAGTTTGAGATAGCTGCTGGTTTTTTATGTTTTTGTTGTTAGTTTTTCTTGGTTTTCTTGTTTCTTTTTCTTTTTCCGCTGATAGATGTTGTTCCGCGTGGTCTTCATTGTTTTATCTTTCTCTCCTACTATTGTATAGGGTAGGGTCCCCTTAACCCTTTTTCCACCTTCTATAAAAAAAATATAAACAACAATAATTGATATATATGTAAAAAGTCAACATGCTACCCAAAACTCCAAATAAATATACATCTTACAATCTAACATGAACATCAATACTACATATCACTCTCAAAAACCTATTACAACACAATTGAAGTGAATATCTTGCACAAACTATAACAACATTAAATAAATATATAATTTTGGTGAAGTATTTAATGAAATATTTTGATTCTTTTAATAATATTAAATAAATCTATAACTTTGGATTGTGAATCCAATGTGATTTTCTTTCTTTGAGTTCTCTCTTTTGTAAGGAAATATTTGAGTTTTACATAAAATTTACATAGTAATCTATGGTAATTATTTTCACTTGGATCACGCACCTGTTGAATCAATAGATGATTCAGTGCAATGTGAGAACATCCCCAAGGTGTGGAACCATGGCCCTTTTGAAGGAATCTCCACAGAAGGCCAACTTCATGCTAAACTATGTACATCTGATAAAAGATCATGTTGCAAAACCTATGATACTAAAAATAGACTAAACTATTCAATTTTTTAGAGAAAAGGGAGAGAAGTAACAAAGAATAACTTAAAATGGCGATGCACCAAAAGTTTTAAGGAACAAAATATCAGCTTCTACAAGAACTGAATATTCAATATAAAGATAATGATGTGCACAACTTTCTTCCTTTTCTCTTAACATAGGTAGAAACTTAACAATAGAGAAGGGACTCATATCAATTCCAAACTATTATCAATAAGCTTTATTAATTACAACATGCAACTTGCTAGAGGATAAGTAACTTAATTTGAAGGTAAAATGAATCATTCAAGTACAAGGAAAGAAAGATTCACAAGTCCAAAATTTACCACTAAAATTCACAACACATTGAAGTGAAAGAACGCTAAATATCAGTTATGTATAATAATATTGAGGCTTAAGTCTGTATACAAGTATTGAAAATTGAAGATCCTCCATATACAATTGATCAAATGTCCCTAAATACATAATGCACCCCTATTTATAGATTAGGAAGGTGGAAAAATTATAGCCAATCTTCTTAACTATTACATTCTAAAAATGGATGCATTTACATCTATGGAAAAATATGCCACAAAAATATCCAGGTAGTTGTGCAAATTTGACTGGGTCAATCCTACAACTCAAGTGTCAGACTGTGGCTAGAGACTGTGCAAAAAAAGAAGAGAGAAAAAATCAGCTAGAACTAGCGCAAACTTTTTTCCTGATCCATATTAGTTTTTTTTTTCTTCTCCAACATACTGTTGTCGATAATCAAGAAATCATTTGATAGTTTCTTATACCTATTTTAAATCAAGTCTCTATGGGTACCGATTTAGGACCTCAACATATTTAGTTGTTTAGTTCAGCTTCCCAGGAAACTTCTTGACTCAATTCATGATCTTTCAGAGTTAGCTCAAGAATTTTTGATATGTCACTAGCTCGTTAATGGATTCAAGGCCAAAAGAAATTTTGTTCTCATTATCCTCGTCAATATGCTCTTGAAATTTACACTGATATGTTTTTCCCAAAGCACATCAATATCTTCATCTTACAACTTGCAATGAATAGTGTCAAATTCATCTTTGATATTGTTAAAGTTGTGGATTCCCTATTTTTTTGCTTGGATTAACTTTAACATTTCCTCCTGCAACATCCTGACATAAAAATCCATGGCTTTGTTATACTCAAATTTCTTTAAAGAGTCATCAATGATTCCTTTTGCAAGGATTGGAATGGATTTGACACATTGAATATCATTTTAGGTCTCCAATGCGAGTTCCGAGTTATCTCACTCCTCCCTATAGATACCATAAATTTTAGTAACCATGTCCTTCTATGGCTCGATCTCGTTGTATAAGGTTACTATATCCTCAATCACCTATTTTCCTTCTTAGATCTAACTCGTGATCCAAGCCCCAATTTCCCACCCTTGTTGTCTGATAGTCTCAACCACGGAGAATGAAGTATCATCAAATCTTGTGGATATTAGAAGAGAAGTTGAAGCAGCTGGCTATGTGATTTTATGAAGGATGGTCATTAATTATTCCACCTTACTTTTCATCTCATCTTTAGTGCTCTTATCCTAATAAAATTTTTCCTAAAGGTTACTGATTGTAATATGGACATCTTGTTTGGAACCTTCATAGGTAGCATTTCCCAGAGAGAACATAGAAATATGATCATCTACTGGATTGATATATTTCTTTTATTTATCAGCATTTTGGGTTGTTATCTCAACCAACCTTGGTAACTTTACTTAGCACCAAGGAGCTAGATCTAAGATGTTGAGATCGAAATCATCTCTAATGGGTATCTTCTTCTTCTTGGGAGTTTGCCTATTCAAAACCAAAGGAGTAGAAGAAGAAGACATCATCTGTTGAGAGGATAAAAATGGAAAGGACATCATTGCAGCAGGATGCATGGGTGATGAAAGCATAGTTTTTGTAGTAGTCATAGGTGGTAATGAAGTGGAGACAATCAGGAAGCGGTAGAAATGATTGTTGAAGGGGTCGATGAAATGGAAAGAGTGATGATAGATTAAGTGGGAAATATATGTTAAGAGGATTTCCTAGAGGGAAAATCAAATGAAGATCATCCCCAAATGACAGGGAGGGAAGAGAGGAAAGGACTTGACTCATGGTAGGAGATGAAGTCGTCAAAGTGCAGATAGAGGAAATGGGAGGAGAAAATTGAATATGTGAGAAAAGGGAGAGATATAGGTGAAGGAGATGGAGGAGGTTAAAATTGGGAAGAAGGAAGAGGATGTGGAAGAGGTGAGTGCAACACTTGAGTGGTAGATGTCAAGGAAATAATCATATCGATGGCTTATTTGTAACGGACCTTAGAAGAAGAACTAAACCTCCTACACACAATTGTTATTTTTAGAGGCTTTGGAGTGGACTTCACTCCTTTTGAATTCGGGGGATGGCCCAGCACTAGTTGTACCTATGTTGGGGCAATATGGACCTGTTTTGACATTTTTTGTGTGACTCTGAATGAAATCAACCATTGGTGGGTCCAATTGAGAATAGTCGTTGTTCGACCCTTAGAGTTGGTAGTTTCCTGAAGTGACCAATCAATCCATGGTTTTTTTAATCCTTTACATTTTTTGTGTTTATACAATGTCTAACACTTCTCAATAACAATATATTTCCTTAGGTATATCTACAATTTCATACATAGATACCTCCTCTAGGGTCATCATGCAATATTCCCTTTCACATACCACTATCTCATCTCTTCAATTTATCCTAATAGCCTCGAAATTCAGAATGTGGACACCAATGGGTCTGAGTCCATCCTCCTGCCCCATTAATCAAAGATAAATCTTTTTTGGTAGGTTTTTAATGTCATTTGATGCATCTCACCTTTAACATTTTTATATTTATATGATAATTCAAAAACATATAGACCCAAAGTCAATGGAAAATGAACTCCTTCTTTGTGTCTACATTTATAAATCATGTGGAGGTTAAGAAATTATAGAACCATTTTAATTAACAACCACTTATCTGTGGGAAACCTTGGTAATTTTTTAGGAGCACCCAAAAATCCTCCCACTCTGAGATACTTAAATGTTGGGAATTGTACGAATATGCATCCCCAAATCCTGACCACATTAAAAATGCTATGTGATATTATTTGATTGTAGAGTTATTTCTCAAAGAAACCTATGAGAGTGAATAAATAGGGATCATGTAATCTCTTGAATTGGATTAACCCTTCCTTAATTATCAGTTGTGGAAAGAAATATTAAATATTTGTTGTATTGGTTTCCCTGATGGATTTCAATCCTATATAGTTCCTCATTCCCGCAATGGCATATACCAAATAATAATTCATATAGATGCTCCCAGTAGTTTTGAATTCTAATATCTGAGTGTGTATGGATTTACTGATATGTTCTGCCCATCGAATTAGGCTATCATTTTTACAAATTGTGGAAATATATAAATACATCCATTCTTGAAAATCCTTCGAGGAAGGAAGTCCTATCACTCTGTTAAAATTTTTTCTCATATCATTTACTTCATGTATGAAATCTAAGTGAGCAACAATATTTGGAAATCTGAATATTGATGTCCTTTTCTTCGATAGATAGATCTTATTAAGAACCTTAACGTAAGCATAAATGTTTCATTTCTAGTGTTCAAGAGTAGAACTGGGAGAGATTGAGGCATATTCCTCAACATAAGGAATCTTAAGTAAATCATCTAAGTATTCAATATCTAACTTGGTAACAACTATCCCATCTTCATCTTTCACGAATTGTAACTTTGTATAGTTACTGTCGTGGCTACGAGTGAAAATTCAAAAAATTACATTAAATTTGGAAAAGAAACAACTAGGGTAATCCCACTATCATAAATACTCTTGATGCAAACAAAATTGATAGGGCAAGTCAATGTGGCCAAGGTCAGTGTCCCTAATATTTTCAAGGTCAGGTGTGATACTTGAAGAGGGAGACACCCCTTCGAAGCTATACTTCATTCCCCATTTACCCTTTGATGATCACTCAAACATTTTCTTCAAGAATAATCCCTAGAAAAATCTATGAAGGCCTATGAGACTAAGGGTGGAAGTAGGACCTTTAAAAGAAGATATGTTGATCCTTTCTTTGCAACCCCTTAAGTATGATTTGAATTGAGTGGAATTTGCTACATGATTTTCTACTTTGAACTCGCTATAAGGTATTTTTGGAATTAAATACTTGCTTTGTACGGATGGAATTCTGATTTGAACTCCGACGGAAGTTAAAGCTTGTTTTGTAATACCCAACACCTGAATTGTAGTTGGCGTATGTTTGAAATTTCTTGACAACTCTAAGTTCTGATTCAGTCCCCATCAGGTTCTTATAGATGATGATTTAAAAACTCCAATATTTTTGAGTATATTGAAAAATTGAAGCCTCAGCTTCAATAAATTCACAAGTGAAGAAAAAATGAAAATGGGGATATTAAACGAAAAATAATTGGAAAGAAACCCTAACAATAAACAAAAAAAAACTATCAAGAACACCCATCATACCAGGTAAAAGATGGATAAAATGCCCAAAATAAAAAAATGAATCCTTGCAAAAAAATATTAAAACATTAGAACTTACTAAAGGATTAAGTGGATTGAAAATGAAAACATGAACATTTCTCGAAAAAAAACGTAATGGTACAGTCTGAGATTAGAGGAGTGTCTGAAAGTAGCGTAAAACAATTTCATCTTAAAACAATGTGTAAAAGTTGACCTTAAATAGAAAAACGTTAATTAATTACCATGTACATGACACATGTGGCAATGTGGAAATTAATGCACTAACTATGCATTAGAACTTGACTCCCCTTTTATAGCTTGATCTTCTTTCAGGTTTCGGAAGTCGATGTACACATTACATGTAATATGGAATCACACACTCGTAACCTAAAATGGTTTTGTCCCTTTATATGTCCGGTTTCAGAAGTCGACTTGCAATTTGGATGCAAATTCTAAATCAGGTTCTAAAACTTGAAATAAACTATCGTAGTTGGGGGTTGGAATTCAGGAGCCAATTACAAGTTTAAATGTAAAGTTACAATCAGGTTCTGAAACCCTAAATGCATATGGAGTTCAAGTTTTGAAACTTAACTTTCAATTTACATTCAAATTGCAATTTGATTCCCAATTCTCGAAATACATGAATTTCCTTTGTATTTCAGGTTTCAGTTTTTGAAAAAAAAATTCATCTAAATTTCAAATCGATTCCAGAAAAGTTAAATCTAAAATATGATAATTTGACAATTATTAGGTAATTTTTCCAAATAATTTTGTGAAAAAAAAAAAAACGCTTTTATAAAAAAAAGGAAACAAATTTGCAAGAAAGTATTTCAAAAAGATGGTGTTATCACCGAATCATAGCACCCTCTGATTTGCACAAGTGTGTGTGCTTGAGCTCATGGTGTGACTACGTAAAATGGGTATTATCTCCAAGTTGTGAGACTTGCTACTTGAGATAGACCTCTAGAGAAAGTTGGTTCTTGCTCCTAAATGCCCTGCCACAATCAACTCTAATGCAAGAATAATTATTTATTCCTAATCTAACTTTCCAAGGGACCAGGGAGAGAGAGTGCATGAAAAAAATCCTACACTAAAGTAGTGATACACCAACAAAGGAGGTTGTTGATCACAATTCCAACTTCCTGAAATGGAGAGAGGTGAGCAATTGAGAGGATGGATAAGATGCATCACAGAAGAAAGATAAAGTTCACACAAAACACCACTTCAAAACCATTGAATACATCTTCAAAAACCTACAATAAACATCAGAGATATGCACAATATACCTTGTAATGGTGAGAGACAAGAAGAGACAATAAAAATAAGCAAAGGATGGAAAAAATGCATCACAAAATAGGTTTTATTGCTCCATAAGTTCACACAGTACATCATTAGTGGGTAAGCAGAAAGAGAATGCCATTACAAACAAAGGAAAGGAGGCTCAAGATCCACATTCAACCCTAGTAGGGAAGAAAGAGAGAGGGGGATGGAGCAAAAAAATGATGAACTCCTTTACAAATGAGCCCAAGATTACAATTTATAGAATTAAGAAGGAGAGATAAAATTACAATCCCGGATTTGTTTTTTCAACCACTTGCAAGTTGTTATAAATGAGTGCAATTGATGGTATGTTTCTTGCAAAAGGATTCCCATACTATCCCATGTGTTTCAGAAGAGAAATAATGACGACCATGCCTCATTAAATGCATCCCAACTACCAATTAAAACAATGCTATGAACTTGGGCATGTTTTAAGAAAACTAAGTATCAAAATCTCATCAATTCTAGCATTTCTTGATTGCTATGAATCGGGCTCAAAGCCATGATTCCAATGAGACCAGTTTTTAAAAAATCTATTTATAATTGTAAAAATTTATGGCCATTCAAATTTTTCATGTGAAAAAATATCATTTTCCTTATTTCCGCAGATTTTCCAATTTTTTGCAACATTTTGTGGATTTGGTTTTCTGCGGCATTTTGTGGCTCTTTCCACATAATTTTCTATGGAAATTGTTCTAGGGATTTTTCTGCAGACTTTCTTTTGCAGATTTTTCTGTGGACTTTGTTCTGTAGAATTTTCTGTGGCTTTCATGGATTTTTGCGGCACTTGTTCTGCGAACATTGTTCTATGGCTTCCGCGGATTTTGTTCTGTGACACTTTATTCTGTGGACTTTTCTGCAGAATTTGTTTTGTGTCTTCCATGGATTTTTGTAGCACTTTTCCTCTATGGCTCTTTGTCCTTTTTGTGCAAGACTATCCCAAACAGTTTTTTCCACCATATCCGCAATACACTAACTTGCATTCATTTCAGATTTTTGGTTCCCGACTATCACACATGAACTTGTGTTGCCTGGGACAAATTTTTCCACTTTTTCAACAATACATTGCTTCGCTTGCAAATCAGACCCGAACTCAATACGACGAACCCTGGCACAACCCACATTGGTTCCATCCATAGCCTTCAGACCCATAATACACTAAAATATGCCCTTCACTTCTTTTTTTCAAAATTTTGCAAATTTTTCTAACTCCTTGGATTTTCTTTGGATAGGGAAGTTAGATAAAAGCCAAGTGACCTCATAAAACCTGATTTTGGGCCTCAAATAATTTATGCTTGCTCAAGCCCTCAAAAAATTATACAAGTTATCAAAGTTACCTTAGGGGGTGAATTTTCGATAAAAAATAGAAAATTGGCAAACAACTTTAAAAGTAAAACGTTTTAGTGGCCTCCATGGAATACTTTCTTGCTAAGCATTAACCCATTAGCCTTAAGAAATCCATTGGGAAAATGATTCATCTAAACCTAAAGATAATCAAAATTGACAAAAACCACCAAAAAAACAAAATAAAACTAAAAAATGACAATGGAACAAAACAAAAAAGGAAATGTGCAAAAGAAATTAGATGAAGAAAAACTAGGCTATTACTATACAAAGTGAAAATACCTCAATAGCCAAGTATGAGGTGTAACAGAATAACTGGGATATACAATGCTTCTCCATTAAGTCTAGAGAGACAAAATGAGTTTTTCACTTTGTAGTTAGTGATTCGGTAAGGTCCACTCTAAATGACATCGAACTTTATATGCATTATTGGTGTATCCCTACCCACATCCAACTAAGGAATCATAACTCCCTCATAGAAAGACCTATCAACTACTTGTCTGTTGAATTTTTTTTCTTTGAGATGGATGCAACTCAAAACTCTTCGGTGTTTGGTTTCATGTTTCCTTTCATTTCGTAAGTTCAAAAAAACATACTATAATAGGGTCACTTTCCATGACTCCCAATTGTGGTGCTAGTTCTAGATATGGAAATTCAAAAGATAAAGGAATATTTTCTTCCCTACCATATACTAGGATGAATAGAAAATTTTCAATTTCTCTTTTTGGAGTAATACTATCTACCAAAAGAGCAATTTTGAGTTGATTGTGCCAGTTTCGTTGGTTACTCACCATTGTTCTCTTGATGATTTACATTAGATTCTTATTGCTATATTCAGCCAAACCATTACCTTGTAGGTAATAATTTGACAATTTTTTTAGATAAACACTATTTGTTACAATTTATTCACTAATATTTTGTAATGCCCACTCCTATTCAATGCTTATTTCATGATGATTTTTAACCATGGTTGATTAGAGACATGAACATTGCTGGATATTGTAATAGAGTACTGTTACACACTAAGGATATTGTGACTCATGTTATGGTTTGTATGAACTCTTAGAGGCATGGATTAACGTTTTGTATTGAGGTTTATAATGTGTTGCTAGCTTATATATATACTGAAATTTTGAATTATCTTCATATTGACTATGTGTTGGTGTTTGAACTAATCTTGTGATCTCACTGATATTGATGAAATGAAAGAATTGAAGTATCTTGAAATTTTAAACAATTAGTGAAATTATTTGAGTTTAGTGATGATTTTATTTTCTTAATTTATGATTTGAGTTGATATGCATATGTGCACTTTATTGTTTTGATTTCATTAATATGGCCATGGGGCTGAATATGTAATGTTTTAATTTTTGTAGGAAATCGTAACACAACAAACAAAAGAGGATGGGAGACAAACAATGAAAGAATTTTGGGTATTGGCAACTTGTCACCTTGGAAACTTGTGTTTTTGTATGTTGTTATCTTGTTAAGATTTTGTTTGGAGCTCCCCTTTGGGGGGATGGGCTAAAAGGTGACCATGGGAAAATGTGTTGTTTTCCCCTTTGTTATAATTATTTTGTGAGTATGTGATTTATTATATTAAAGTGATTCACTTTATTTATTTTTAGTTAATGTCCTATATTTAAGTTAATTAATATTGAAAATTAAAGTAATTTGGGATGTGACCAAAGGGTATTTAATTTTAGTAGATTTTCCTTGATTTTATTGTGGATTTGAAAGGATTTTATGTGTTTTAGTGTTGTGTACTCAACCTTGCATGTAAAACTCGGATTTTTGGTTAGTGACTATTTTTGGAGGCTTGTGGGACAAGTTAAGCTTGTTGCACACCTCTTAAATTAATCTACCAACTATACCTATGGGGTAAGGGGTCAAAGTTAGGCCCCATTATGTGTTTTGGAGGCTTAAAAAATTAAATAATTGCACCTTATTACAAGAGATTTTATTTTTGTCCTTTGGTGTATGGTTAATGGTTTATGTGTGGAGAGAGAACTTGTCATTTTATCACCCATAAAGTTATGAGCTTTGGATTTGGTGTTTTACCATGTGATGTGGATTTGATGAGAAGTGATGTGGCATCGTACATGGAGCCACCTCACCCTCCTCTTCTCTCTTTTTATTTATTCAATTTTATTTTATGGTTTTGGGGTTACAAGTTTTATTTTTAATCTTGCATTTTTGGAGGAGTTTTCTTTTAGATCCTTTGTTTTGAAGCTTGGAAGATTAGTTTTTTCTTTTTTTGAACTTGGAAAATCTTGAAGCTTGTGTTTGTGGATTAGAGTTTTCTTCTAATGGCAAGAAAGGGATTTCACACATGCATTTTATTTTTATTTTGTTGTGAAAATGGTTGTAAATTTTAAATGTTAAGCATTTTTATTTGGGGAATAAAATGGCCTTAAGGTTGTTTAAGAGAAAGAAAATGGGTATCTATTGAGAGATGGATGATATTTTATGTTAGAATTTTGGAGGGAGTTTTGGGTTGGGTGTCCTACCTTGTGATAATAAGAAATATTTATTATCTATCTTGTTATGTATATTGAGGGAGGGATAAGAGTTTTAGGGAAGCATAAAAGTTTTGAGGGAGCGATTAGAGTCTTGTTGCTGAGTGAATTGGGTTTTTTTTTTGGGTTTTTAAGGTGGGAACCTAATCCCATAGGGATGTATTAGTGAATCCCTATGTTTCTTCTCTCCCTTGGCTTGGATTGTAAGACTTTGTGCTTGGTGAAAATTTTATGTTGTTGTTATTTTGTATTGTGCTTATTGTGTTGAATGTTTGTGGGAATGATTGTTATTGAAGCCATGTAACAGTTTCCTTGGTTTCTTGATACCTCTAATTGCTTCATTGTTGGGGCTCGGGGGTCATTGAGGAGGATGGGTTTTCCTCTTCGTTGGATTATAGGTTGGGTGGACAGAGTTGCCTACTCCCCTCTTTTTGTTGTGGTTGGATTTTGGAGAAATGGAGGAGTTCAAGTTTTCATCTTGGAAAAATATGTTTTGTGGAAGATAAAAATTGTTATTTTGAAAGTTTGGCCATGTTTTTTCCACCTTGGAGTGGAAGGCTTGTATACAATTATATTGTGAAGAGGATTTTCTTGTAAATTTTTATTATCTATTTATGTAATGGAAGTGATTGAAAGGAGGAATTTGAAAGTTGTACTTAATTGAAAATGTATTCCTTCAAATATGAAATGTATCAAAGTTGCTTATGGTTCATCTTGTACAATAGTTGTGTTTTTATTGGAAAGATATATATGGAAGCATACTTGTTTCACTTGAAATGCATGTCATTTTTATTGTGAAAAAGGAAAGGACTCGCATTTAGAAAATGGTTAAATTCCTTATCTTTATTACGTTAATTTTATTGTGTTTGAAAAGGAACTATTTGAGTATAATGTTGAAGTCAAATCTCATACAAATTATTAAGAGAAAGTTTTGTATTTCATGTTTAAATCAAAGAAATATTCCCAACTTGTCAGCATTTAGGAATACATATAAAGTTATAACTACTTTGCACTTATATTTTACTATACAATAAACTCGTTTTGATTTTTTTTAAGATAAGTTAAAATAAAAATTTACAATTTTAATTATATAAATTTATATATTTAAATATATTATAATTGTATATATGTAAATTATATATATATATATATATATATATATATATATATATATATATATATATATATTGAAAGACCTTACATTATAACCGAGGAATGGATTATATAAAATAAAGTTTATATTTAAAAAAATTGAAACCGTGAGTGTGTAGGCCACCATAGTTTAATGGTAGGAATATTTTATATTTAAAAACATATGAAAAAGGGGTGGCAACACCGCCCCCCACCCATACATTATTAAAAACCAATCCCATACCAATGAAATACTTACCCTGCACAAGTTTAAGTCGCGCCCCTTTGTGTATTCTGTACAGCAATTTAATTAATAGGGTCGAATAATATATATATATATATATATATATATTCGAACCCTAGATCCATGAGTATATCTCTATTTAAAACCAGAAATAAAATGGTGCGAAATTACCCATACCAAATAGGGGTAAACAAATAATAATAATAATAATAATACAATAACAAATAAAATGTAGAGAAAACCCTAAGAGAGGGATGCAAAAATAACTCTGTAGATGCTTGTATGCATCCTAGAACATGAGCAACCTTCCATGGCCTCCATGCTCCCAAAACCTGTAAAACTAAATGAAGCAAATGAATGGGTTTGAAGTAAAAAAATAAGTATAAGAAGAGATCATATGAATTTTTAGGGCATTTCTAATCCAATGGCCTAAAATGAGTTAATCTAATGGATTAGATTTCACCTTACAAATTTAATTGATGTAATTTTTGCGGGAATGGAAATTTAATTTAAAAATGGTATGGGTAATATGTGAATGGTAAGAGTATGAGAGTGTTAGGATTAAATTGTGACATTTATTGTTATAGATAAATGATTTTATAAATGACATTAGAATTATAGGGATAAATTAAATAATTGTGAAAGCAGTAATAAAGATAATGTCCTCAAGGGTAACTATTGGAATTTAAAATGTATAATTAGATGACCTCATGTGGGGATTAGTTACTAAGTTGTTATGTTAAGTAAGAACTAAGCCAACTTGGGAAGTATTGATCCAGATGAAACTGTAATCAACGTGAAATAACGGAAACCCTAGAAGGGGATTTAAACCTAAAATGTTTGGAACTAAGTACTAATAATTAAGTGTTAATTTAATTTTGATAACCTTATGAATATGTGGACTTTATTAACAAATAAATGTTAAAACCTAGTTGGTGGGTATCTTGTTGCAACCCCTGTTTTTTTTTAAAATATTATGTAATTTATCGTAATTATTTGTTGTATTTTTTGCGTGAAAAATTTGGACGGTACACTTAGTATCAACGTGTGGGTTCAATTCTTGGACCCTAGGAAAATTTGGGAACACAACAACCATTTAGTAGAACTAATTTTAGGACACTTGAAACTCTACAATTTTAAATAATAATAAGAACAATAAAATTTGTTTGGATTGTTGCATTCACTTGAGTGGGCGTCTCCTCGAACCCAATTTATTGGGAAATGTAATCCAATTTGACATTCATATGAGCTACCTGATTATCAGAAATTTGGTTCCTTGCAAAGATGTTGGCTAATAGAACTCCTAGCATTTGGTTGTAGTCGTATGATGGTGTTATTTCCATAGATACCCTCCCTTATTTGGTTTACTATTTTTTTTTGTGCTACTCTTGGGAATTAGTGCTAGAGGTATTATTTAGGGGTCTTTTTGGAGAAAATTTGAGGATTGATTTGTTTTTTAGAGCCCCCCCTTTTTCTTGAATTGTTAGACAAGTTGTGTTTGGTTATCTCTTGTGTACATAATCCCAATTCGATAGAATAAATATCATGACATGATGTCATAGTACACCCACTACTATATGTATGTTCTTAGATCAGAGCGTGATGTATAGTAACCCTACTGAAGGCTCAGAAAGGGCTGCAAAGTGAATGTGATGTGTACATTTTATGTGTTTTATATTCGTAAACTTATGTTCTTTTATCAAGGAACGACATCTATTTTTATGATTTGATTGATAAGATATAAGGATTTTTCTATTGTTTTTAACTTAATGCGAGATTTTCAAGGATTGCAATGTGGCTACTTAGGCATTCTATTTGATGACCAAGATTAATTATATTCTACCTTTGATTGGTGACTCAGATCCCATTTGTCTTGTTGGTTAGTTTGATAAATGTTTTCAAGAACATTACATGACACTTTTCTTTTCTGTTGATGAGCTATTTCTACACTTTTTGTATTGTGATCTCTCAAAGTATGGGGGTACACCCTATTTAACTTTATTTTATTCTTAGGTTATTCAATTCATGCCTTTGGTTTTGGAGTGATGGAAATTTGTGTGCCTAGACCTTGGCATAACTCTTTCGTTACTCATCCTTTCTAGGGAAAGAGTCTTTGTGTTATGCGATATAGTTAGTAGTTTTGACAGTGGTTGTGTTCCTTCTACACCCTAGTAGGATATTTTTTCCTCATCATAATGAATGCGTTATTCCCTATGGTTTTATGGATTATCTTAGGGATGAAATATATTTAGGAAAATTATAGGTTTCTGGTGATAGTGTATTGTTTGGATGTGATGGTCCAGCAATTGGCATACTGGGGTCCTAACTCATTACCTTGTGTTATCTAAGAAAGGATTTTCATTTTGGACTATAAATACCCTTGATGAATATGGTTGTACTTAAGCCCCCTAGGAATTGTGATTAAATAAGTGTGTTTGTTTTGCTTTCGAGGAACCATACATAGCTATACCCTTGTCTTGACCTCTTCTATTATTTAACCTATACCAGACTATAATTTGTTAGTGCCAAGTTTATGTTAGACATGCATGGATGATTTTGGGATCCCTTAGACTTGTGCTTTGAGATCTTATTTTCATAGGTCTTACGAGTCCGACATGTCATGCCCTTCTTCACAACTATAAATTGTGGCCTTAGAGGACATGTTTTAGTACGATAGTTGATTGTTTTCTTTGTTTTTCTATCCTCTTGATGAGAAATTATGGTGTCCTTGGGATAATATTCTCCTTTTGTTTTGATTATGGGGTTGATGGTACCTTGTAGAGGTATAAGTGTTGTTTGGAAACCCTCCATTTATTATATAGTGCGTTGGTGTGTGTCATTTTCCACATCATTAGGTGAGTCATCTCACTTAGGTGAGATCATAGGTCCATGTGTGATGTAGGGGTCATTATGGGATTCTCTTACGCGTCATTGTGTCAGTTCATCATATGTGTCATTGGGATTTACACTTCTATTCTGGGAATGTAACTCCCCCTCTCTACTCGAGTTGTCATGATTGCAACATTAGGGGTTACTCAGCACCTCCTATATGTACACCCCATTTGATCTATGAGATAGAGGAGAGTTTTATGGCTTAACTAGGTTCTGCCCATGTTTCAAATCTTTGCGTGCACATTCGGTTAATTCTTGCTCCTCCCGAGATCTCTTCGTGTTGTCGTTCGCATGTCCATTGATGTGCACGTTGTCCCTCGTGATCCTCGCTTTTGGGTTTTCAAACCCTCTTTCATGGTATTAGAGTGGATCTTGTGGATCCATGCACTCATCAGTGCTTTTGTGCATGTTTTCTAGCTTCCAGCGTGATATACAGATCTCTTTCAGCATGTGTTGTAATGGATATTCCAGTTGTGCTCTTCGTGCATTGATTCGGGAGTTTATACTTCCATTTGGATTTGATTACGGTTTTTTTGGTTGTCTTCAAGTTTCTGGTGTTTTCAGAGTTTGGTGTCTTCTTGGGCTCATCATTTCCTTCTTTCATATGCTCGTATTTACATTCTCTACATCAGGTTATGCTATGGAATCTTCGACGGTTCATTTTTTCAAGATCCTTGGGCCTTGTCTATAACTCGGTGTTTGGTTTTGGTCTTTGCTCGGCCTCACTCCATCCTTGTGCATCAAGTTCACCATAAGACATTGCTCTTTCTTTGCTTCATGCACCAAGATCTTGTACTCATCCCTGCCTTGCTCTCACATTGGTTAGAGAGCTCCCTTCTTGCTGGCTGTGAATGTCTAGATGGATCCTTGCATGGAACACCAACAAAATGCCAAACTACATTTTTTTTTCATTGGAAAAACTTTTTTGCACTCTACTCTAGGTCATTGGTCCTTTCTCTAGCCACCTACACACATCTCAGGCATCTCAATCACGTAGCTCCTTCCAACTTGGCACTTGGCGCATCTCCAACAACTCCTCCAACATCTTATCACGTTTAAACACTGCAATCAGCTGTTTTTAGGATTTTTTTGGTGTTTTGGGTCTTCAAACGGCTCTTACAGCTTGTGAAGACCTACAACACCTACTCCCAGCACATCCAGTGATTGTTTTACACATCTCCAGCAACCTGTAACCTGCAACGTCATATTCAACGGCTCAGTCTTTGCTTGAAACATTTTTTTGGTGTTTTGGGTCTTCAAACGGCTCCTCCCGCTTGTGCAGACCTGCCACACCTCCCTCCAGCACCTCTGAATACTTCTAGGCACGTGGCAAGCACCTCCCACCTGCATTCTGGTTAGCATAGCTACAAAATAGCAGTTACACCAAGTAGGAGTGGGACGTGGCATCTCCTTGCTGTCTAGCTCCTTATGTGGCCTTGACCACTTCAAACATGGGTTCACCTCCTTTTTTTAATGTTTTAAGGTGGTTAAATAAAAAACATTTCATTTCATGGCATGTAATAATCATTTAGGTTGTTTTTGGCTTGTAATTTAATCCCCTCCTATGAGTGTCGAAGACGGAGGGCGAGGTTTGGGGTTGGCAGGAGGCTAATCCCCCCTTGCAGTCAAAAGAAAACCTACCTAAAATTTCATGCCATTTCCAACGAGTACCCACACGATACCCTTCGCACCAATTTCGTGCACTTTTTTTAATGCATTTGGAGTGTCTAGTGTATTTTTCCATTAGTTGTGAGAATCGTTTTAATGCGATAAATTTTGACTCATTACTCATTTCTGAGCACTTCCTTGGTCAAAGTTAAATGATTTTTCACACATTATGTGATGGGATTATCAGTTTTATAAAATCACTACTTTTATAAAGTTCCGCATTCTTGGGGGGTTGCTTGTACTCTTGGGCCTACACACGTAGACGCATTATCAGCTGAGTTCAACGTCTTGCTTTTGTGCATATTACATTTTTCATCACGGAGAGTGCTCTTTCCAGATTTGAGCGTCATAGGATCACTTTATAGCCTCCGCCACTTCTCACCAGGAGAGGGAGCTAGTCATCTTAGTGTGCTCCCATGGAACATTACTTCACCCACGAGGGTCTTTCAGCCTTCTTACTTGGGCCAGTTCCTGCACCTGCTGATCATCGTCATCTGGAGGACTTCCGTGACACTTTCAACCACATCTTTGGTCACATGATGATGCATGTCTCTAGATCTCTCTGGTTTCATATGGCAGACTCAGATCCACCTCACCATGTCTAGAGCATTCTTTAGTCCTTGTATGGAGACCCTTCACATACTACCGCCATTGTTGCTGCTGCTGATTCAGTTGTCTCCTCCATTTCTTCATGTGATGATAGTTCCACTGACACAGGCTCGCTTGGTTCTACTTTTGATGATGAGGATTGTGCACCCAATTCTGATGTCGAGAGCATTACAAAGGACTCTTCTCCTCTTTCTCTCACTATTCCAGAGAGTGTTGACACTTCCCACATCTCATCAAATATGAAGAAGTCTTCTACTCAGTCTTACACCGTCATTACACTAGCCTCTCTTCCACTTCTAGTGTGTGATGCCCCTTCCACTCCTCTACCTTCATTGGATGACTCATACCTATTTGACATCGCTCTTCTGTTTGTTGAGCCTCCTCGTTGGGATGAGTATCTACCTGACCTTAGTCGTATTTTTTTCAGAGTCTACTTGTGATGCTCTAAAGGTCCCTCGTCCATCTACAGGTTTTTCAAAGGAGTTCATCATCTCCATTTTTGGGAGTGCCCCTTCTGGGACTCTTACCACTTCCACTTTTCCAGAGACCTTCATTGATCCACCCTCCGCTGTGGATCCCTTTTCTATTGTGGAGGATGTTTTGTACCCTTCACATCACTTAGACATCCTTTCCACAGGTGTTCCTCTTTTATACTCTGATAGTTCTGCACTCGTGACATTACCTTCGGTTCCTTGGCACCCACTCGCTATACCTATGTCACACTTTTGTGCACCAGACTCAGAGTTCTTCATGTTGCTTCCTTTAATTTCCTTTTTGGATTGGGTGGACTTCCAGCACGTCATTTCTATCCTTCCTAAGGGAAGGCACACAGTTCATTGCGGGTGGTTCTTCTTCAGTCCAAAGGTATAGCATCTCGTCATCGACATTCTTTTGGGAGACCTCCTAGAGCTGCAAAGTTTAGATCTGTCCATGTCATCTTCTGCATTCCTCTCATCTCCCTCTTCTTCTTTCTTCTTCTTCTTTCCGAGAGATTTCCTCCTTGTACACGGGTACCTTTTCAGGCTCATCTATGGCCGGGACCCACTTTTGGCATCTTTCTTAGATTAGAGAGTGTTTTGTTCTCTTGTGGATGTTTTTCCCACTGGGTTTTCCTTCACTGCTTGGGACTTCTTTCTTGTACGTGGGTACCTCATCAGGCTTTGTGCTGGGACCCATTTCTCATTTCTGACTTGCCACCTCATCCTAAGTTACGATGAAGGGGGGGTGTTGGTGTGTGTTATTTTCCACATCATTAGGTGAGTCATCTCATTTAGGGGTCATTATGAGATTCTCTTATGCGTCAGTGCATCAATGGGTCATATGCATCATTGGAAGTTACACTTCTATTATGGGAATGTAACTCCCCCTCTCTACTCGAGTTGTCATGATTGCAGCATTGCGGGTTACTCAGCACCTCCTATATGTACACCCCATTTGATCTATGAGATAGAGGAGAGTTTTATGGCATAACTAAGTTCTGCCCATGTTTCAAATCTTTGCATGCACATTCGGTTGATGCTCGCTCCTCTTGAGATCTCTTCACGCTGTCATTCACACGTCTGTTGATGTGCATGTCGTCCTTCATGATCCTCGCTTTCAGGTTTTTAAACCCTCTTTCATAGTGAACCTATTTTTAGTATAAGTTGAAAACATTTTATTCTCCCTCACACTAATCTAAACCTCTAGAACTTGTAAAAGAAAATTTATAACTTCTTAATGTACCTCTGCATCATATATTTTATCACTCATAAATATTCACTTGGAATGATTCGGGTATGTGTGTGATTTTAGAGAAAACTCTTATAAATTTGGTGTGTCCTTCTTTGGTTAATTAATTCTTGTTCCTATGAATTGAATAATGTGATAATCTTAGCTCTTCATATCCTTTAAAATCCAATTGGTAATGTGACAAACTGAGCATATTAGATCTTTAATTGGGAAAGTTGAAATTTCAAAACTTATAAGTAAATTTGGACACTAGGAAGATGGATCCTTACCCTAACTTTGTGGTTTAATAGAAGAAATTAAACTTTCTTTACATAGCACAAAACCTCTTATACTCCCCCTATAAGTAGAATGAAAAAAAAATTCTTCCTATATAGAATCGCGAGAAATCATGTCAACATTAGTGATGACCCTAATGATACAAGATATAAGATATTGTAATATAAGAAATACATTAATTAGAAAACTTATAAGAAGTATGCTTGGAAAACATAATTATAACTAATGTCTTATAATTTTGAACATGGAATGGATAAAATTATGGGATTGAACAAAAATGGAATGTAAAAAATAAACCAAATGAATTATTTAAATTATTATTCCATGCCCTAAAATTTTTAAGGGATATAATCAGAATGGTCAAACTAATTGATAATTTTCTTTGACCTACTGTATGAGTATATAATCCTAATAGGACCCCAAGGATTTGGGTTTTGTAATGATTGAATACTTCCCATAGCCCACTTGCTATGTCAAACAATAAACATACATATAATTCTTATAACATAAGTTGAATGCTACAGTATTTTTGAGGACTTCTCACTAGTTGTATGAAAAAATTTAGGAGTATACATGAGTATTTTGTCACCTTGTTAGAATGGGTTAACTGTCATGGTCATATCTATGGACCCTACATTACATCATACCAAAAGTGGTAACTATTTGAACCTTAAAATATTTCCACCTACCATGATTAATGGAGTATCTTGTTAATAGTTTGGTGTTCTAGTCGTGTTTTACTCCCTTGAAACTTAAATGTGAGTAGTCATCCCATTTGGGAGGTTTAGGTTGTGGTACCATTTTTCTATTATCTTGACATGTGTATAGATTATGACCCTTGTGAAGTAGGTCTTTATCTATGAGTTATTAGGAAGGTACCTTCCTGTGTTGGAGTAGGTCATTGGTGACCTAAGCTTATTAACAAGCTTAGGCACCATATGTTAAGGATATGGAGGAAATTTGGAATCATGTTTCCTTTTGGAGAAGCATGATGTTTTTTTCCCCTTGTCCTTGGAAATATAATGGTGTAGGATATTTTCGTAAGTGTCTTTAGGAAATTTTTGTGTATGTTGCACTTGTAAATTGTTAGTTGGACTTCACTTGTTGCTTAATTTTCTCCTAACTCACTTGAGTGTTACTATGTGATTTAATTTTAAGTTATGTTCATTTTAATATTATTTTGAGCTATGGAGGCTTAAATTAGGAAATTTCATTGGTTATATAGAGTGAATGTTACCTCTTATCATGATATGATAGTATGAGCTAAGATTTCCTATACAAAAAAAGAGAGAAAAATGGGAAATGACATCAAGTTGATTAAGCTTCTAAATCAAAATCTGTGGTTGTGTGTTATATTATTTAGGTATGAATTCAAGTAATGGAAACCATGTGGCTAAGAGTATGCTTTGTGTTACCATGTAAATTTAATTGAAGTAATGCCAATGATTAGTCTTCTTCCTTGTAAATGTTTGATTAAATGTAGGTGTTTCCTTATTGTTAAACATCATCTTGCTTGATCCTAAATTTGTTAGAACTATGAGTAGGTGTGTTTTCTCATACAAATTAAAGGTCACGATTAGAAGTTGTTAATCTCGTCTAAAATGAAAAACATTGAAGTGTAATTTAACCTAAGTGGAACTCTTATCTTTCCCTTTCGTCATGTGCAATACCCATCTATGGCTATGTGGACACCTTGTGTACATGAATTTTACTATTCTTCTCATACCTCTATTGTTATTCATTGGGATTTTGTTGAGCATTCTCCTATTTAAATTTTCTATGTTATATCTTGGTTAACCTCATATGCCTTGCTTCCCTACATCTTTCTGTGAATTCCTAGAGGAAGTCAAGTCTAAGGAGAGGGGAATGTAATACCCACTCCTCTTCAATAATTATTTCAATATGATTTTTAATCATTGTTGATTAGAGACATGCACCTCGTTTGATATTTTAATAAACTATTGTTAGATAGTAAGGATATTTTGAAACATGTTGTGGTTTTTATGGATTCTTAGAGGCATGGATCGACATCATGTATTGATGATGATGATGTGTTTCTAGCTTATATATATACTAACATTCTGAATTCTCATCATATAGAATATGTTTTTGTGTTTGATCTAATCTTTTGATCTCACTTATGTTGATGAAATGAAATAATTAAAGTATCTTGACATTTTAAACAATTGGTGAAATTACTTGATTTTAGTGATGATTTAGTTGTGTTAATTGATGATTTGAGTTGATATGCATATGTGTGATTTATTCTTTTGATGTCATTGACTGGCCTGGAGGGTGAAGAGGTATTGTTTTGATTTTTGTAGGAAATCATAAGATAAAAAACAAAACGGTGGACAAGACCAACAATGAAAGAATTTTGAGTATTGACAACTAGTCACCTTGGAAAGTTACGTTTTTGTATGTACTTATGTTGTTGATATTTTGTTAGGGGGTCCCTTTTGGGTGGGGTCGCCTAAAAGGTGACCATGGAAAAATGTTTTTTTTCCCTTTTGTTTTAATTATTTTATGAGTATACGATTTATTATAGTAATGTGATTCACATTATTTTTGTTGGTTAATTTTCTCTATTTAAGTTGATTAATCTTGTTAATTAAATTAATTAGGGATGTGACCATGAGGTATTTAATTTTTGTATGTTGTTCTTAATTTCATTGTGGATTTGAAAGGATTTTATTGGTTTTAGTGTTGTGTACTCAACCTTGCATGTAAAACTCGGATTTTGGCTTAATGACTATTTTTTAGGCTTGTGGGACAAGTTACATTTATCCCACACCTCTTAAATTCATCCACCAACTATACCTATTGGATAAAGGGTCAAAATTAGGGCCCATTATGTGTTTTGGAGGCTAATAAGGTGAAATAATTGTGCCTTCTTACAAGATCTTTTAATTTTTTCCTTTGGTATATGGTTAATAGTTTTATTGTGGAAGGAGAACTTGTCATTTTCTCACCCACCAAGTTATGAGCTTTGGATTTTTTTGTTTGAGCATGTGATGTGGAGTTAAAGAGAAGTGATGTGGAATCCTAGATGGAGATACCTCACCCTCCTCCTCTCTTTCTATTTATTCAATTTTATTTGATGGTTTTGGGGTTAAAAGTCTTATTTTCACTCTTGCATTTTTGTAGGATGTTACTTTTGGAGCATTTCTTTTAAAGCATGGAAGATTGGTTTGTATATTTTTTGGACTTGGAAAATATTTGAGCTTGTGCTTGTGGATTGAAGATTTCTTGCAATGGCAAGGTAGGGATTTTCAACATGAATTTTATTTTTATTTTGTTGTGCAAATGGTTTTAAATTAATGAATGTTGAGTGTTTTGGTTTGGGGAATAGAATTACCTTAAGGTTGTTTAGGAAACAGAAAATGGGGATCTATTGAGAGAGGGATAAGAGTTTATGTTATGATTTTGGAGGGATTTTTGGGTTGGGTTTCCCAATTTGTGATAATAAGAAAAATTTCTTATTTATCTTGTTATATTTATTGAGGGAGGAATAAGAGTTTTGAGGAGACATAAGAGAAATTGAGGGAGCCATAAGAGTTTTGAGGGATGCATAAGAGTCTTTTTGGTATATGATTTGAGTTTTTTTTGCAATCTTTTGAGGTGGACACCTAATTCTATTAGGAGGCATAGGTGAATCTCCTTGTTTCTTCTTTCCCTTGGCTTGGATTGCAAGCCTTTGTGCTTGGGGGAAATTGTATGTTGTTATTTTATATTGTTCTTATTGTGTTGAATGTTTCTGCTAATGAATGTTGTTGAAGCCATGTAAAAATTGCCTTGGTTGCTTGGTATCTCTCATTTCTTCATTGTTGGGGCTCGAGGGCCAATGAGGAGGATGAATTCTCCACCTAATTGAATTATATGTTGGGTGGAGAGAATTGCCTACTCCCATCTTTTCGTTGTGGTTATATTTTGAGAAATGGAAGAGTTAAAGTTGTCATCTTAGAAAAAGATGTTTTGTGGAAGATCAAAAGAAAAAGAAATAGTTATTTTGAAAGTTTGGTCATGTTGTTTCCACCTTGGAGTGTAAGCCTTGTATACACTTAAATTGTACAAATAATTTTACTGTACATGTTTATTATCTAGTTATGTAATGGAAGTGATTGAAAGGAAGACTTTGAAAGTTGTATTTATTTGAAAATGTATTCCTTCAAATCTGAAATGTATCAAAGTTGTTTGTGCTTCATATTGTAAAATAGTTGTGTTTGTATTGGAAAGATATAGATGGAAATATACTTGTTTCACTTGAAATGGATGTCCTTTTTAATGTGAAAATGGAAAGAAATTGCATTTAAAAAATGGTTAAATTACTTCTCTCTATTAAGTTCATTTTATAGTGTTTGAAAATGAACTATTTTAGTTGAATGTTGAAATCAGATTTCATACAAAGTATAACGAGAACGTTTTGTATTTAATGTTTAAATCAAAGGAATATTCCTAACTTGTCCACATTTAGGAATAAATATAAAGTTATATCTAGTTCACACTTATATTTTATTATACAATAAACTCGGTTTGATTTTTTTAAGATAAGTAAAAACAAAAATTTACAATTATAATTATATAATTATATAAATTTATTTTATATAGTTATATATTTAAAACGATTATAATTATATGTATGCAAATTAAATAAGGTTATTGTATTATATATATAACCCTTAGCGAAAAAAAAAAGGAAAACGAAATGCATATAGCTGGATGGCTATTAAACCAAAAGTGTGTTCTACATTTAATTAAAAAAATCTCAATATTTAAAAATATCCCCATATAGCCAAATGGCTTTATTTGGCTAAGGTTTATATTATAATTACATATTAACTATTATATAAATTATAATATTGAAAGACCTTACATTAAAACCGATGGAATGTATTATATGAAATAAAGTTTATTTAAATAAAAAATTTAAAACCGTGAGTGTTTAGGATGCCATAGTTCTATGGAATGAGTAGTTTATATTAAAAAATATATATGAAAAAGCGGTGGAGGCGCCACTCCACACCCATACATTATTAAAAACCAATCAAATGCATACTCTGCACAAATTTAAGCCGCGGCCCCCTCTGTATTTTACGTAGTGATTTCATTAATTAGGCCAAATAATATTCTATATATATATATATATATATAGAAACCTTGATACCTGAGTAAATCTCTTTTTAAAACCAGAAATAAAATTAGGTAAAAATACCCGTACCCAAATGGGTAAATAAAATGTATAGATATAATAATACAATAACAAATAAAATGTAGAGGAAATTACAAGAGAGGGATGCAAAAACAACTCTCCAAATGTGTGTATCCATCCTAGAACAATGAAAAACCTTCCATGGCTTCCATGCTCCCCAAACCCACAAAACAAAATGGAGCAAATGAATGAGTTTAGGGTAAAAAAAGAAGTATAAGAAGACATCATAATAATTTTTAGGGCATTTCTAATCCAAGGGCCTAATATGAGTTAATCTAATGGATGAGATTTCACCCTACAAAAATTGTAACCTTTATTGTTATTATAGGGAAATTTTTTAATTAATTGTGAAATGAGTAACATAAATAATGTTTACGAGGGTTAATTATTGGAATTTAAAATGTATAGTTACATGACCTCATGTGGGGTTTTGTTACTAATTTGTTATGTGAAGTAACAATGGAAACCCTAGAAGGGGATTTAAACCTAAAAAGTTTGGAACCAAATAATAATAATTAATTTTTAATTTAATTTCAGTAACCTTATGAATATGTGGACTTTTCTAACCAAGAAATTTTAAAACCAAGTTGGTGGTTATCTTGTTGCAACCCCAATTTTTGAAAATAAAAGTTATTATGTAATTTATCCTAATTATTTATTGGGTTTTATCTTCAGTTTTTATCGTGAAAAATGTCGGCATGACATATTAATCCCTATGAATTCCTAGGCATTGTCTAACACGATCGTGAAGGGAAAAACAATTTTTCTCATGATACCCTCAAGAAATTACAAAATAGAATTCTCATTGTCCTCCTTTAATGTCACTTCTTTCATCCATCAAGTGAAATAGTTTGTTGTAGTTACCACAAATCTATGACCAACATTGGATGGAGGATTTATCATACCTATAATATCCAGGCCCCGTTACATGAAATGTTTTTCTTTTTAGATGGGATGAAGTGGTAGGGTGGTGAGATTCTCTTTCCTGTGAATAGTGAACATTCGTTACAATTCCATACCCATTTATGGGTATCCTTAAATAGATTTTCCCAATAATAACCATCCCTTGTAATGTTTGTTGTAGCTTTCCTTGCCAAGTAATTGCCTCTTGTATGCCCATTACGAAATTCCTCTAGTAGCTTGTCAATTTTGTATTGTTCAACACATCTTAGAATAAATTAATTTATTTATTTTCAGAAAAGAATATTGTTGACCAGAATCGAAGGGATTTCTTGAATCTTGAAAATAATTTTTATTCTATCTAGATGTGGTGGATATTCATTTGATTACATAAAGGTCTTCCTATGGTACATCCAATAGAAAGAATCATGATCCTCATCCATATGATGATTGTGTGGCACGTCACTACCTTCATATTTTAATTCTAAGTTAGAGGAAAGATGATGAAAAAAATGTTTCCCTATAACCAAATTGGTGATATAAATATGAATGTCATGTTCCATGAGCCCCGTAATCCATCTAGCTCTTTTTTCACTTATATCTTTGTTCAACAAAAAAAAATTCACTCCTAGATGTGATACCATCAGTTGACATCTATTTTCGGATAACTTATGATTGAATTTATTTAGTTCCCTTACAACAAGAAAAACATGCTTCTCTATAATGGATTACTTAGGTTTGTAATTCTCAAGGGTCTGGATGAATAAATCAATTAGTTGTTCCATCTGATCATCATTTTGTTGAGTTAGAATAGTGGATATACTTTATAATCCTTTGAAGGCATAGAAGATGAAGTATTTTACATAATTACCATTTACCAACGTGGTGCCATAGGAAATAGCCTTTTTGAGACCCTTCTTATGGATTGGAAGAGAAAATGCTAAGATGGAAGTATTCTTTTTGGGTCAATTGAAATTTCTTTTGCTAAAATGTTTTTTCCTAACAATTTTCCTTCATGGATATCAAAAATGCATTTTTTCAAGTTCAAGGAAACAATAAATTCTCTACGTCTATCAATAAATTTATTTAGATTCTCCATATGCTCTTGTGCATGCTAGGAATATACATTTATATGATTTAAGTAGAAGAGAATCATATCATTTATAAGCCATTTGAAGACTATAGTGTCCAACATTAAAATAAACAAATAAACAAGAATAAAAATAATAATAAAAAATAATGATAATGGGATGGTGTGTGAAGTGAAGTTCTATTTTGTGAGTGATTATTACAGAATTAATGGGAGGCTTGACATGTTGCAGGAGGACCATATCTATCACTGTGTAGAAGGGCATGAGAGCCCTGAAAATTTATGAGTGGATTTTAAACATGTCATTTTCCTTGCAAAATAATAGAAGCACTTCAATTGAGATTAAGAGGTATTGAGCACAAGGAAACCCAAGTTAATGTTGTAAATTTAGTAGTAATTGGATAGTTGCAGTGATTGCAAAAATGTTATGTTTAAATAATCTAAATCTGTCAAGGAATGGTGCTAAATGAATCTCTCACTGATAGCTATCCTATATCAATGCCATTGTGTGTAAAATCATCCTTGTACACAAAGGTGATCTATAAACTGAATATATATTCATTTTACTATATGCAAAATGATTGATTTGGATCTATATATGTTCCTAAAGTGGTTTTAATTTTTTTGAGAAGAAAGGAAACTATATGTCATTGTTTTTTGGTTAGTTTTAAAGTAAGATGAACAATATTGATGATTTGGAGGTGATCTAGTCAAGCATAATTTCTTGTTCCATTGATTCCTATTCTTCTTCTCTTGAGAACCTATGTTATGTGTACCTTAACTTTTGTAGCTCCATTCCTAAGCAAGACATTGAAAACCACTTTTTTATCCTTATCTTTACCTCTTATTTTGAGTGTTTAATGTATCGATTAAGACACTGAAAGTGTCCCTCCTTCTATTTCAGTTATGTCTCAGAAATATTTCTCTTTCACTCTTCCTCTAAGTGGAACTTGTTATCTAAATTTTTCCCCCAGAAAAATTAATCAAATACGACCTTGCACAGAATAAAATAAAAGGTTCGGCTCAGTAATACAAGCCCTTATTTCAAATCCAATAGTCAGGTTACAGGGGGTTCTACAATGGAGGAGTAGGGTCAACAAAGGATAAAACAACGTCAAAGAAACTAGAGGCTCACAAAAGGAAATTTGGGAAAGGCTCAAAGTTTTCAGACTTAGCCACATAAAATTCAACTCAAGGCCAGAACCGCCTAAGTATAAACAAACTCGTGGAAGGTGCCACACTTCATCTTGACGTAATTCCAAAAGGTGCAAGAGAAACAGTGTTTCTAAACAAGTGTGTAGCTTCCACGTGTCCAGAACCCAACATAGTCGCTCCTAAATAAGCAAAAGGGACCTGGCCAAAAAGGAGAAAGGGGAGAAACCCCAGATCGACTAAGTATGGAAGGAATAAGAGGAAGCCTCCACTTGTCATCTCAGTACAACACCAAAGTAGGGTCCAAAGAGCGGTCCTCAAATGAGCGCCAGTCCACCACATATCCGGGGGTCAAAGAAAAGGTCTCATCGGCTGTTGAGAAGTCAAAAAGGGATAGAGCCAGCGGTTAGAACCATGCGTCAACTCAGTGAAAATTTAGAAGTGAAATACATAGTGGGTCCCCAAATGAGTGTGAGGCTTCCATGTGTCTAGGGTCTGAGAAAGGCATCGGCCCAAATTGGCTATGTATTGTAGACTCATAGAAGGTGCCACATGTTAGCTCGGTTCATCTTCAAAGGTAAATCCAAAAGTGGTTCTCCTAGAAAAGTTCCTAGCCTCCATTTATCCCAGGTCTCAGAAAGGTACAAAGCCTGTCATTTACATCGACTAAGTATAACAGTATCGGCAGAAGCCTCCATGTATCTCATTAGCGGAACACCAAGGTTGGGTCTAAAGAGTGGGTTCCCAAATGTGTGCAGACTCTCCACATGTCTTAGGTCCAACAGAAGTCAAACGGATCAACGCCCAAAGCGGCTAAGTATAGAGAACCGACAGACGGTGCCACGTGTCGAATCAACACAAATTCAAAGGTGCAGGCCAAAGCAGAGACTCAAACAAGTGCTGGCCCTCCATGTGGTCAGAGTCTGAACGTTGAACCAGCCCCGAATCGGTTAAGTATAGATGGGCTGGTTGAAGGATCCATGTGTCATATCAGCACAACTCCAAAAGAAGAATCAAGAGAGGGTTCTCAAATGAGCATGGGTTCACCATGTGGTTAGAGTCAAAGAATGGGGCAGAGCAGGGCCAAATCGGCTAAGTATGGATGGCTTGGTGGATTCCTCCACTTGTCATCTCATTGTAACTTCGAAGGAAAAATACAAAAGCGGTCCCCAAACGTGTGCCATCTCTATACGAGGCCATGATTCATGTCAAAACATACAAGGCAGCATGTGTCGGGCTCAAATTAAAAGCAGGTCTATGGGGGTATGGAGAATTTTTTTCCAAAAGTGATTTTCGAACTTGCAGGGCCTCAAAGGAAATTTTGTCCAAGTGGAAAATGTGGACTGACGGGCTCGTGATGATTTCTTTTATTAAGTGCCTCTATGGGGCTATAGAGGAATTTTTTCCAAAAGTGAATTTCAGAATTTTGGGGATGCGGGGAGTTTTGTACTTTTGTAATTTTTTTGCAAAAGGTGAAAATTGAATTTCTGTCCCGCAGATCCGTTTTGCAAAATTGGTTTTTTGCCATTTTTGTATGAATTTGATTCAAATATTAAAATGGTATATATTTCGATCCAATGCTTGAAATTCAGAAAAATTGGTACTGTTGGAAAGATCTCGACCTCATCTATGCCTCGGAAGCCTAGAAATTTCATTTTGACAACGTTAGGTGGATAAAAACAAGAAAACATCTTTCATGCCATTAATGTATGATCTGATCGCTTCAACAGCCAGATCAAATTTAATTTGATCTGTCATTCTTCCTCCTTCAACATGCCAAACAGACATGGGGAACTAGAATCGATAGATTGTAGGTGGATTTACAGGGGGTATTAATGGTGGGTGGTTGAGCTTTTAGAGTAGACTCCAAGTTTTCCTCTTTCTCTCTCACCTTGACATTCTATATAATGTAAACACTTCTCATTTAAGAGCGGTAGAAATTCTGGGTGTGGGGAAACTCTTTAAAATTTATTTCCCAAATCTATTTGAGTTGTAAACCTTCTCCTATGCTTAGAAAGTGGATTTTATGCTTCTGAGAATTCATGTATAAGATGTTGCGCTTCATGGAGTTTCGATGATGGATTTGGATCTGGGTTTGTGTCACTTTTGTCTGACCTCTCTCATTTCCTTTTTCCACTATTGCATCCTCCCTCAGAAGAGTATCTCGCCACTTACTTTGCTGGTCTATAACCACTCAACATAGGCTCTCTTTCACGCTTGATCTCTCCATGTATCCTTAGAAAGGTTAGATTAGGATTAGATTTGTTCTTCTGGAAATGGAGTAGCTTGTGGCAGGTAGATTAGGAAGTAGGAACAAATCTTCGCTGGAGGTCCATATCAAGTCTACAAGTCCCACAACTTGAGAGATGGTCCAATGTTGTGCAATCACACCGAATGCCCCATTTGAAACTTGAGCCTATTCAGGGGTGTTGTTATTTTGCACTAATAGTTTTGACACACTCGGTGGGAGATTGAGGTTAGATTTTCTCAACTTTTCGAGGTGTCTCATTACCAACAACAAATATTAAGCCACCGTGTGACCACACAATAGTTTTGGCATGCCTAGTGGGAGGCTGAGGTTATATTTTGTCATATTTCTAAGGTGTCTCATTACCAACAACAAATCTTAATCCACCGTGCAACCACTAATAGTTTCAGCATGCTCGGTGGGAGACTAAGGTTATATTTTCTCATGTTTCCGAGGTGTCTCATTACCAACAACAAATCTTAAACCATCACGTGACCACACAATAGTTTTGGTAGACCCAATGGGATAGTTCTGAAGCACCTTTCCACTTCATCTTAGTAGGATGGTGTGTTCCTATAATGATTCATCCTTTAGAGGCATATGCAAGCACATCTAGCAACTCTATCTGGTCAATAACCCATATTTGAAGCTGTAAAACTTTATCCTATTCATTTTCACCCATTTTTCTTTCCACATCTTTCATCTTCTTCCATCCCATAAATTTATGCAATCATGAGTTCATTTTCCCCTTAGAATTCACACTTGTAGCAACCACGTTGCATTCAACTTCAATGTGTTTTCATACTCCTCCAGATCAACATTATGATCTGATCCAGAACCATTATGCTTACCCATATGAGCAAGGTCAAAACCAGTTTGGCCATGGGGATTATCAAGAACAAGGGGATGCATATAATGGTAACAGCTATATGGAGAACAATGATCTGCTAGAGAAGATTCAAAGAAGGGAGGCTAGCATGGTGCAGTCTAGGGCTATAACACAAATGAAGGCATTCAAGATTGGTTGTAGCGCACCTTGTCCATGGGCTGGCACTATGCCAAGACATTACAGCCCTCAGGAGAAGGTTGACTTCATGGCTGAAATTTTTCCTCAACTTGCATAGTCAATTGAGGATATTGAGGTATATGAGCAAAGTATGAGACAACCTTGTCAATGGGTAAGTCAATCACCAGTTCCTTGTCCTTCATTTTCTCTTTCTTGAATTTTATCATTTCACCATGGTCAAGAGTCAAGGCCCTCACTTTTTGCCCCAAGTGCTGATTTCCCTTCTCCATCTCCTAGTCTTCCATCTCATCTCAACTCCTCTGCCCTTTTCCCTCCCATGAAATAATTCCCTCTAAAAAAACAAGAGATTCCACTTCCCTCTCCACCACAAACAATTATAAAGATGGTTGAAACCCCATCGACTCCTCCTCTTACTTTCCCAAGTCCATGCCGGGATGATACTCAAGAATTTAGTCAAGGAGAAAGACAAGAAGAGGAACCCAAAAAAGAAGAAATAATAGAAAATCTGAAGAGTTGGGCTACCAGATTTGTGTTTACTAAGATCCCCGTGATGGTTAAGCCAATAGAGGAGGTCAAGGCTCAAGAGCCAGTGGTGGCTGAGGCTGAGTTTGCAGTAGACCAGGAACAAGAACAAGAACAAGAAGATCAATAACCTATTTTCTCTTAATGTAGTGTTCATAATGGAATTATATCTGAAGAGGATAATGATCTAATCCAAGCTGCACAACCAGTTAAGGTGGAAGAACAACTAGCTCCAAGTCCCATTGAAGAGGAGTAGTTGGGAGAGATCAAATCAAAGTTGCGGCCACTTAGTGAAGAAATCATTATTGAATATTTTTTTATTTCATTTGAAGGACCTGATTTGATTGATGAACCCATGATGGACGAGGACCATACAATTTCAGAGGCTCCAAGTGTGGAGCAGGTGACAGAAGAACCTTTAGTTCTTCCTCTCACTTCACCCCCTTCAATATCTAATGTTGAAGAGGAGTTTGAGATTTAAAACTTCATGTTTGAAGAAGAGGGGAACCATGGTGAGCAAGTTTCAGATCAAGAGGACACCATGGAGGAGGTCAAGTACATGCAGTAGGACAACAAAGAGGTAGATTATTTGTCTGACTTAGAGGACTGCTTTGGTAGAGAGGATCCCATGGAGATCAAATCATTTTCTCCTCCATCATCCACCTTCCAAGAACATGAGTCCACTACCACAGAGGATAGCATTCAATGGCAGTAGCCTGTGTCTGATAACAACCCTCTTGAACTAGGGTTGGAGGATCATGATATTCCATGTTCTTCTCAGGAGGAGGAAAGAAAAGAGTATTAGGTTGTCATCCCTCTCACATCATCCATCCAGGAACATCTACAAGAAGACTTTATTTTTGGAGTTAAATATCAGAGCAATGGACACATCCATCGGACCAGACCATGCCCAATCAGGTACTTGGCTTCATTGGAGCCAAGGGAGAAGCTAAAACTAGTCATGCCCACTCTGGGGCATGAGGATGAGTATCAACACACCAAGGGTCACCGTCAACACTTCCAGGAGTCTAATACCAATCAACTTGAGGAGGTATTTTAGACTCATGTTGATACCTTGATGATATGGGTGGAGGATCGGCTTATAGTCAGTTTTTCACTCATATAAGTAGCCATATTTAGTGTAAGATCATCTGCATGGCTGCCTTTTTTAAAGAAGGGAACCTATTTCTCCCTACCTGTAGTAGGATTTGTTTAGCTTTCTTTGTTAGCGTTAGTGTAGGAGTAGGGGTAGATTTGTTTTTAGCAAAAGAAGTGTTTTTGCACACTCTGCATGTTCCACTTGAAGCATGTATGATTTTTAGTTTTTTGCATAGTGTGTGTTGTGGTGTTTTGTTGCTCGTGCACAATCCATTTTAAGGGACAGGTGAAAGCCCCATGTCATTACAATTCTCTACTCTCATAAATCAAGGTTTTCTTATGGAAATTGAGAGTGCAGACAATGGAGTCTAGGTTCAGGGTCACCAAGTGCAAGTAGTCAAGTTCTCATTTCAGGGGAAGATCAGTATCAAGCTATCAATTATGACTCCATGCCCAATGGATACAACAAGGCAACTAGTCTATTCATCTTCCAGGAAAATGTCCCTATGAGTCGCTAAACTATTATCTCAATTTTTCCCTTGGCAAATTTAATCAAACATGACCCTGCACGGAAGAAAATCGAAGGGTTGATTCAATAATGCGAGTGCACATTTCAAATCCAACAGTTGAGTTGCAGGTGGGCTCTATAATGGAGGAGTAGGGTGGATAAAGGATCAAACAACATCAAAGTAACCAGAGGCTCACAGAAGGAAATCAGGGAAAGGCTCAAAGTTTTTAGACTTAGCTGCATATGATTCAACTCAAGGCCCGAAATTCCCAAGTATAAACAAACTTGTGGAATGCGCCACAAGTCATCTTAATGTAATTCCAAAAGGTACAAGATAAATAGTGTCTCTAAACAAGCACACAACTTCCATGTGTCCAGAACCCAACATAGTCACTCTTAAATAAGTAGAAGGGACCCGACAAAAAATGGAGGAAGGGGAGCGGGCCCAAATCAACTAAGTATGGAAGGAATAAGCGGAAGCCTCTATGTGTCATCTCGAGGAAAAACCAATATTGGGTCCAAAGAGATGTCCTTAAATGAATTTCAATCCTTCACGTAGCCGAGGGTCTAATAAAAGGTCTTATAGGCCATTGAGAAGTCAAAATGGGGTAGAGCCAGCAAACGAAACCACGTGTCAAATCAGTGTAACTTTAGAAGTGAAATACAGAGTGGGTTCCCAAATGAGTATGAGGCCTTCATGTGTCTAGGGTCTGAGAAAGGCATCAGCCCAAATCGGCTAAGTACCATAGACTTGCGGAAGGTGCCATGTGTCAGCTTGACACATCTTCAATTGTAAATCCAAATGTGGGTCTCCCAGACAAGCGCTAAGCCTCCACGTGTCCTAGGTCTAAAAAAGGGACAGAGCCAACCGTTTAAATCAACTAATTATAAGAGTGATGATAGAAACCTCCACATGTCTCATCGGTGCAACACCAAGGCTCAGTCCAAAGAGCGGGTTCCCAAACATGCTCAGACTCTCCACGTGTCTTGGGTCCAAAAAAATTCAAATGGATCAAGGCCTGATCACCTAAGTATAGAGAACCGGTGCACGATGCCACATGTTACATCAGCACAAATTCAAAGGCGTGACCCAAAGTGGAGACTCAAACAAGTGCTACCCCTCCATGTGGTTAGAGCCCAAAATTTTAACCAACCCCAAATTGGTTAAGTATTGACAAGTCAGTGGAAGGAGCCATGTTTCATCTCGAGGAAACTCCAAAAGAAGAATCAAGAACAGATTCCCAAATAAGTGTGGGTTTACCACATGGTCAGAGTCAAAGAATGGGGCAGAGCAAGCGCAAACCAGTTAAGTATGGATGGGCCGGCAGAAGCCTCCATGTTTCATCTCGGTGCAACTTCGAAGGTAAAATCTAAAAGTAGTCCCCAAATGTGTGCCAACTCTACACAACGCCATGATTCAGGTCAAAGCGTGGAAGGCAACACATTTCAGGACTAAATTAAAAGTGGTTCTGCAAGGGCATGGAGGATTTTTCACCAAAAGTGATTTTTAGACTTGCAAGACCACGAAGGAAATTTTTCCCAAGTGGATAATGCATACCGACGGGCCTAGGATGATTTATTTTACCAAGCGAGTCTGTGGGCCCATAGAGGAAATTTATCCAAAAGTGAATTTCATACTTTTCAGGCTGTGGGGATTTTTACACTTTTGTAATTTTTGTGTAAAAGGTAAAAAGTGAATTTCACGCCAGCGGATCCATTTTTCAGAACTGGTTTTTTGCCATTTTTGTGCGGATTCGATTCAAATATTCAAATGGGCATATCATTCAATCCATTGCTCAAAATTCAAAAAAATTAGTACCGTTGGAAAGATCTCAACCTCATCTACACCATGGAAGCATGGAACTTTGATTTTGATAAGGTTAGGTGGGTAAAAAACAAGAAAACGTCTTTCATACCATTAATGTATAATTTGATCGCTTCAACAACCAGATCAAATTTGATTTGATGCACTGTTCTTCCTCCTTCAACATGCCAAACAGACATGGGGAACTAGAATTGATAGATAGTAGGTGGAATTGTAGGGGGCATTAATGGTGGGTGGTTGGGCTTTTCGAGGAGAGTCTGAGCTTTCTTCTTTCTCTCTCATCTCGACGTTCTATATATTGTAAACACTTCTCATTTGAGATGGGGAGACATTCTTCGTGTGGGGAAACTCTACAAAATTTGTTTCCCGACTCCATTTGAGTTTTAAGCCTTTTGTTATGCTTGAAAAGTCGATTCTATGCTTCTGAGCTTCCATGTATAAGATGTCGTACTTCATGGAGTTTTGATGGCAGATTTGGATCTGGGTCTGTGTCACTTCTATCTTACTTCCTCATCTCCTTTTTCCTTTGTTTCTTCCTCTCTCAGTAGAGTATCTCACCACTTCCTTTTCTAGTGTATCACCACTTAGTGTAGGATCTCTTTCAATCTCTCTCTCTCTCTCCTTGTCTCCTTGGAAAGGTTATATTAGGATTAGATTGGTTCTGCATGCACTGGAGTAGCTTGTGGCAGGTAGATTAGGATGCAGGAAACAACCTTCTCTGGAGGTCCATCTCAAGTCCACAATTCCCATTACTTATGATATGGTCCAGTTTTGTGTAATCATACCGAATTCCCCATTTCAAACTCGAGGCCATTCATGGGTGCTATGATTTTACACTAACATAACCCTCTGTTTGACCATTCACAAGCACTTTGTCGAGAAGGGGTTTGTTCATGGAGTGTGTTATTTGATAGATGCACATAATGGTTTTCATGATGAATCTAAGAGGTATTTTTAAAGAAATGGATCATCTAGATGTGTCTCCTAGAGTGTCATGGTTGTGGGTATGTGCAAAATGGATTGTTTGGGAAATCCATTATGAGACGATGATTATGATAGAAGATGTGTGGCCAATTATTTTAGAGAATTTCAAATGTGTAATGGTGTTTAGAAACGGAGTTGGTGAAATAAATAGTTTTTCCAATAGTGTACCCTAAAGGTTAAACTTAATTGGGTCTTATGCATGTCAAATAATTATTTTAGTATGGTTACCTTATAAAGAAAAAAACTTATATGTTGCCAGGAATCGCTTAAATCTTGGGTTGTTATAGAATATTATTTTTATAATATGTGGGATGATGTATGTTCTAGTATGGATTATTAGAAGGCATAAAATGGAGGGATTATGGATACACAGACTTTATGAAAAAATGCCTAAAGGTGATGCCATCTCATCGTATGCGGTGATTGCAAGTTTTGCATAAAATGTAAGAATTTTCCCTTTTATTTTGCACTAAATTATGTCTTCATCATTTCCTACAATTGCAAATTAAATTTTAACTATTAGGAAATATAACTCCAACCAATTATAAAATCTTACTTCAATTAGAATTTCCAAACATTGAAAATATGACCTCAAAATTCATGCACATGAAGTGCCACATCGAAATGTACTGCAATTGGAAATTATAACATGACCAATAGTTACATAGGACACCATGAAGAACCTTAATCAATTTGTTTGAACTTATTTACCACCTTTACAGGTCTATTTTTAAATCCCATTTACCTTAACAGCCATTTGCAGTGACATGCATGTTTTAATAAAATGTGACTAGTTCCAGCTTATGGTAATTACTTAGTTTTAGAAAAAATGAAAAACAACTACCACTTACCTCTAAGATGATGAGATACTACAAGAAATTTAAAGACAAATGATGATTGTGCAAGATAGAAATGATGACGACTGAAAAATTGACAACCAGATTAGGGGATAGGTCATTAGTGAATACTTTTATTACGCGAGATCCATATATAAAATAACATACTTATCGGTATAAATGTAATAGTTAGTGCGTGATTTTGTGACTACATTTGCCCCAAATTTATGTTGGTGAGTGGAAATCTCAGTAGCATAAAGTAGATAAATATGTGTACCTGAGAGAATTCGAAGAATCCCATATTATAGTACAATGCGTAAATGTGTAGTAAAAGCATTCTGATATAATTACAAAAGCTTGTCAACCCATGGAAAAGTTGGTTGATCCATGTAATATAGTGAAAAAGTGTAAAACGTAGAGATGAAGTGAATTAAATAAGAGTGATGGTTATAATGTTGGATGATTTTGAACATGGTACAATGATGATTAGGTGGGTAGGGAAACATCAGTTCACAACCTGAACACTTGTATACCAATGAACGACCAAAGTATTTGGGTGTCCCACTGCCAAAGGAAGAGTGTAGGGAAACAAGTTTTTTATTCTCCAATATTTAACTATATCCTCAAGATCTAGCCATTGCAGATGGAATCAAATCAAATCTTATTTTTTTTGGATCCAAAATATTTTAATCAAACAGTTGACCCATTTATGAGTGGTCTAAGAAAGGAAATCTTTTCGCCACTCCATGGTTATCTCCATAATGCGATAGCTTCCAAGTTAGATCATCTGGAAGAAAGCACAGAATGTAAAATAACTTTCCAAGTTACGTCATTTGGGAAAAAGTTATGAATGTAATCTCCCAAGTTAGGTAATTAGGGAGGCCAATTGTGTTGAACTTGCATTGGTTGCATGATTTTCATTTGTTGGATATTTTAAAAGTGTTAATTGATTGATCGATTATTTGATTGGTTACTCATGGAGTTATTTTATGTAAGTTACCCCTAGGATAAGTCATTAGGAGGAAGTCGATAGAAATTGGAAAAATATCATGTGAAAAATAAAATAATTTCTTGTTTCCCCCAAGTTAGGTCATTAAGAGGAAGTGATGAAATATCGTAGAGAAGAGTTGTATTTTTTTTGCCACTAGATTAGGTTGTTAGGGGAAATTAATGGTGAATTATCACGCAATGGATTAGTATATGTTTGAAAGTGATGCATTTGATAATATTGATTGATTGTGTGTAATATAGGTGGGAATCATAGGGTGACCCCAATGATATACTCCCCCTTCCGAAAAAAGGGGGAGTGATGGAAAGAACGAACGCAAAGTCAAATGTAAGCTCAAAATAGATAGAAACTGGGATTAATCGCTAAAATTTATATAAATTGACTAGAATACAATGTTTTCAAGAGATAACATATGTTGAAGGTTTTTTGTATGATGTTGGGAATAATTCTAAAAATAATGTAGCAAAAATATTATAAATAGGAGTAGAAACACGAAAGATATGATAGAAGTGGTGTAGCATCTATTACTTGTAAAAATAAGCACAAAATAAGGACTATAGGAAAGTAAGTGATGAGAAGTAACTATAAATAGTGAAGTGAAAAAGTGTTAAGTTACTTCATTTATAATTTGTACGATTGTGAGAGTGGGTAGGAAGTGAGTGAGAATGACACAAGAGAGAGCGATGATTCCTAGTTGGTTTGAGAGAGTGGCGACTGCGGTAGCGTCACGTACAACTGTGGAGCTGATAAGTGAATTTATTTTTGTAAAATGTATGGTGTAGTAGTAGTTTTAGTTGAAATATATAAAATTTGAGATTTTTTATTTTCTCAGCATTTGAGACCTAGAAAAGAGCATTGAGGGCACTATTGACCCCTCGGATAGGAGCACATAGAACTAGGTGCTAGTTTCTTGCTCCTAGGCACTCCTGTCCTGCATCTGGGCGAGCTGATCAAGAATGTGCATACTTAGTGTAGAATGGTGAAAAATTGGTGTGCAACATCATAATTGAGATTATTTTGTCTTGTATTGTGTTTTAAGGTTGTGTTTATTGTCATTTTATGGAGTGAAGAGGGGTATCCACTCGAGGGAGTTCCACAGTGGGTGTCATATGAGTATGTTACTAGGATTGGGATTTTTTTATGATTATTAGGATGTGATGGATTATGCTGGCATGTGGCATATTGTGTGGATTGAAGATGTGCCCCATAATACACCCCTATTGACTACATTGTGTGAGGCATGGTGTGGACGCACATGCACATTTTGGTTATGCCCCTGTTGACTACATTGTGTGATACATGGTGTGGAGGAACATGTACATTTTTATTACCTACAATGGGGATGAATGTCATGTTGGAGGATGTATATCGAATATTGCAAATACCCATTTTTTGGGAAAGTTTGTGAGTTATGCCATTAGAGGATATGGAGTGACAAATGCAAGCGATGAGACTATGTTTTGTGGGGACTCGAGTACCTACCGAGGCTAATATCAATTTAAATGCTATATTATAATATGGGGTTCTGCACTTGTGAAATTATATAGCATTTGTGATTTCTTCATGTATAGTTGTGGAGAGGGGATGTAGGCATCTTGTATAAGATGCATGATATATGTCATTGGATAGAGGAGGATGGTACTAGATATGTGTGGGCATGGTGGGTGTTGGCCCATCTATATAGAGAGTTATATCAGTTTACATAGGATGAGCATGGTGGCGAGATATGAGCCACCACATTGATGCATGTTTGGGCATATGAGCATATAGCCATATTGAGAGCAATTGTAGGTCCATGAGGAGATTGGGCTAGGCCTGAGATATATGCATGATGATGGGTTGACATTTGTTGTAAGAGGATGGACACATATACCTTTAGGGAACTTATAGATAAGACGGGGCCTGAAGTTGTTATATGGAGGACATACCGTGACTATGGGGGATGGCCCAAGGATGCTACAAAGTTGTGATGCATTTAGAGGTCTATGTGGCTACATGACAACTTTCCAAGTGTGGTGGAGGTTTTTCAGGTAGAGAGAGTTTCATGATAGCTTGGAATTTATTAGAATGTGCCCCTAGGGGTATATATATGGTTGAGATCTATCAGAGCACATAGGAGGGTTGGGGTTAGGCCAGGGCCTTCGACCGAATAGTTATTACCATTGTGGCTGAATGGGGTATATCCGGAAATAAATCTTGTTGATGGAAATTATGTAGGGTGCACATATGAGCATCATCCTTTGTGGGTAGCTCATGGGTGGGTATTGTTGTACTCACTATTTGTAGGTCACATTGAGATACCAAATGGAGGAGGATGAGAGGGGGAAACACATGCCTCTAATCCTATAGAAGTAGCCATATTTGAATGTAAGTATATGTATAGTGCATTATACACTTTGTTGTTATTGTATATTGTTTTGTATGGTTGTCTAATGTGGTGTAAGTTGTGGTTGTAAGTGTTGTGTATTGGTTTTTGATCGTGGATACATCCATTCACACATTGACATGGAATGTGGCAACCGATACCCTAGGTGGAGGTATACTAGAGCATGTGGATGATATAGTGGGTGAACATGCCCATCTATTTGATCAAGTATCCATAACAATTTTGACGTTTACATTGATTATAGGCGATAGGGACCACATGCGCAAGGAGATTCAATGTGCTAAGGAGAGGGTAGGTGGTTTTCCCTTAGCCCAGGACTTGTTCCCGTGGTATGTGGATTTGTAGCGTTAGTTATCAGAGTAGGCTATAAAGATCAACTTACTATGGTAGCAGGTGTAGAGGTATTGGGTCTGCGAACAACAATGTCACATTAGTGAAGAGCCATCTATTTCTAGGGCTCTCAAAGTACCCGAGAGTGTTAGCGATGATGAGGTATGATTCGTAGTATTGTATATGATGTAGTGGAATTACCCCTAGTGATAAAATGTTTTTGTAATGATGATTGTACTTCTCATATATGTATGGACACGTTCTAATTGATTCATGATGAACACATTTTATTATATATTGATGTTGTAATGTGATTAATGATGTATGATTCAATGGTTATTGTCCTAGTACATGTAATGTATTGTATAGTTTTTCTGTGTGATTATTATAGATGCACATTACAATCTTAGTAATGGTAGAGAAAATGTGTATGGTGAATGATGATAATAGAGAATAAATGTAATGTGATGGATGAACGTGTAGTACATAGCGCATAATTAATTTAATGATGACAGTAGAATTGATGAAAATATGAAGAAATTATATTATAGTAAAATGAACGTGTCATGATGAATGGGTTAAAATTTCATATAAACATAATATACTAATATGGTGAAAGTGGGAGGATTAGTGATGCCCCTCAATGCGTAAATGAAAAGGCTCATATAATTAAGACCCCTCAATAGTCTAGAATGAGCTGCATAAGCAAGAGTGCTTTATTAGGAAATTATGGAACGCGCTAGATGAAACAACAAATTTCTTGATGATAGGTTCTTAATGCTTATCCTTCAATATTCATATAAGAAACGTAAGAAAAAAATGTGTCATCGGGGGGTAAGGTGATGATAATCATGTACCAAAGACCAAGACGATGTGAAGAAGTGGAAGCGTGTGGAATGGATCCAGCACGAGTCTATGAACCAAACTGAATGTCATATAGAGTCATCATGGGATATGCACAGGGATGGGAGATCCCATGTGACGCATCAACATGAATCGGTGGATAGAGTGAATGTGGTGGATGTAGTGAATGCAATGAATGTGAATCTGGAAGTAATGGATGAGGTGGAGAATGTGCATATGATGGCAATGAGGGCCCTATAAACTGAATACCTGATGGAGAAGACTCAAGTGGGGTATGCCTACACTGATGTGATAAAGGAGACTAACCTCTCATCAGGGACAAAGGAGATAATACCATTATCATCTAGTTGTTGTAGTATTTAATTTAGGGCAAGAAAATCATTGTCCTCATGGACATTGATGCGATGGTAATTACAGTAAGGTTGGTCACAATTATGCTATAATCAGTGTTGTGGATGATGTTTGTTAGAGGGTAGAGAAATCAATTTCTCATTAAGTAAAACATGCAGGAAATCATGTGGTCGAGGGTGAAGATAGAAATGTAAAGGATCACACAACCTAGGTGGAGTGGTAGGAGTAGTAGCTTGTCACGGAGCCAGAGAAGAAGCACACTTTGGTGGTGGGTTGGGTTGATCTTGTTTATTTGGTATATGAGGCAAAGAGGGATATTTCTTTGGATACTTAACTGAAGGGGCTAGCGCGATACTAGATGAAGCAATGGCTAGGGAAATATGTGTAGGCACTACGATAGGTGATGATAGAAGATATTTTTCTAGTTCCATAACTTTATAACATAAGAGGATGAATGATTCACATGTGTCATATTGAAATATTTGATTGAGTGGAGGAATTAAGCCATTACAGAAGATAAATTTCTTTTCTAAATTAATAGGTTGGAATATTAGTTGGTGTATACAAGCATTGAATCACAAAATATAATCCTTAATATATTTATAGGGTCCGTGATGTAAGGTATGTGTATGATCATAAGTGACTTTGGGGCCATTGTTGATGATGAAGTGATAGAGGAAAGCATCCTCCATGTCTTAGAATGTACTAATAGAACCAAAGGAAAGATGATTGTACCATTGTAATTCTTGGTCAATAATAATATATCAAAAGGCCTTAAGTAATAACCTATCATTAGATTATGAGGCCATAAGCAAGTGGTAATGTAAAAGATGAGCATGAGGGTCAACAATACCATCAAAACAAGTAAAAGTAGGCATGAAAAAATCTTGGGGAAATGCAGAGTTATGAATCATTTTAGGAATTAGATTACCATGTAATCAGTTATTGTCAATAGAAGCGTAATAATCCCTATTTTATAAAGTGATATACTAAATTTGTGAATGGATCTAACCTACTGCATGCATGAGAGAGATGTTGTCGTATGAAGGAATGGTGGAGAAAATCTATAATGTATTAACTGCTTGTGGCTTGCCATTATGGGTAATCATAGGAATATCAAGGGGTTACAATGAAGATTCTGATGTTAAGGGAACACTAGGATTAGGTGACAATGAAGCTATAATAGGTCATATATCGATGAAGTATTGATAGCTATGGTTAGACTAACATCAGAAACATCCATAATAGATGGAGTGACTTAAGGAGACACATCTAGAGGAGAGGATGGAATAAGAGTTACAAATGATGTAATAAGAGGTGAAGAAGAAGGGATAGATGGCCGTGACTCATTTACAATAATATATGTAATGTTATGAGAAGGTAACAGTGGAGCAAGAGAGTTACATCCAGCAGTGTAGAAAGAAGGCAAACCATGACTATCATCTACCTCACTAGTATCATATAGAGCTACAACAGTGATAAAATTGTTAAGGAGGTTATTAATAGGATAATCAACAGAATAAAAAGTAGCAGGAGATGTAGTAGGAGAAGTAATTTCACAAGTGGTAGATTAGTGGGAAGGAACTATGTTAGGGGCTGGAGTAATAAAAGAATTATTTTGGATTTGCGAGTGATTTTCAATACCTGACAAGTAATGAATAAGATAATCATATAAAGTTTCTTGCGAAATATTAGAAAAAGGATCACATGTGACCATATGGCATGGTTTACAATGGGTAAATGCAATATGATCATCAATAATGCTAATGCCTATAAGAGAATCTCCAAAACTAGTAGTCACATGTTGTTGGTCATCTAAGAGTTGTTGAATATGATCAAGTATATGAAGAGGAACACTATATAGAGCTCTGAGCTTAGCTATGACAACCTCATCATAAATAGGGTTAACACTAAAGTGAGACATGATGGGATAAGAATAGGAATGATCATTAGCCATTATGGTTTGGTTGGATCCTAACTATTTGAAAAGATGGGATCGCCAAAATGATTAACTAAAATTCCAATTTTTGAGTTAATATAAGTAGAAAATATTAATGTAAATTGAAATACGGAAGCTAAATATTTAGTTTAGTGTTTAAGTAAAATAAAATAATGAAAATAAAAGGGATAAGGTACTAACCTGAATGAAGCTTAACTTTCTTTGTGCTAGAATTGAATCTACTGATATACAAACTAGATTGGATGTGGGAATACTGCTCTACAAACTCCATAAGCTGAAGATCTGGCTAGAATAAGGCACCTGAGAGACTATTGGGGTGGCTTGGTGTGACCTAGTTATTTAATCTGGGTTTTCTGGTTTACAGAAAAGCTCAGGGTTTGAATCTTGAAGTATCATAATGTCTTTGCAGAGTCTTTATCCTTGTCTCATGTTTCTCACAATATCTTAACTTATGTCTTTGTGAATGTGATGTGAAGATCTACCTGCAAAACCTTATTCAAAGCATCAAATTCCTAAAAATAAAAATTCATCTGAATAGGTTAAAATGACCTTAGCTGACGCAATGGTAGACTTACAACTAAGTGATATACTACATTCCAGACCTGATGTAGTTCTGTGTTCTTGTGTGTGACATTTTGTGCCTAGGTTACACTAGCACCAATGATGTAGAAGTTGGGGGAAATACCAAGATGTAAAATGAAAATAGTGGATGGAATAGAATGAATACAACCATTTATCCCAATGATTATGTGATGCAGATGTAGAAGATGCCCAACTGTAGTCTCATGGTTTAGTAGATTGTTTCCCTTAATAGATGATAGTCTTCCTATCATGTAGAGAGTATGTTATGTTTATATATGGATCTCTTGTTCAAATTTTGACACTAGTGACCTCAAAAACACACCACTACCTAGGGGCACAAATGGCAAAATAACAAAGAATGAATTCGAAAAGATAAATTAGAGCCAAGAGTTATGCAAAGCATGATGCCTATAATCATATACTGGGGCACCATAGGGAACCCTAGTTATAAACTGGAGATGAAAAACAACCCAATAACGACACCCGACACATACTGAGAGACTACAAAAAATGTATAGAAAACTGACAACTGTGCAAGAAAAAAAACCAATGACAATTGACTAACTGATGACCAAACTAGGTGATAGGTCATTAGTGAATGCTTTTATTTCGTGAGATCCATATATTAAATAACATACTTGGAGGAATAAATGTAATATTAAGTGCATGATTTTGTGACTACATTGTCTCTAGAAGTAACTATGATCTTTTGTTTGGTTTTAAAAGTGTAAATGAGTTATAAATTTTTATGGATTAGAAACGAAATAAAAATTGGATAATGTATATGGTTTTGATATGATGAATAGAAAATAAAATTAATTTTATAATTTCTCTCCCTTCCCCTTTCTCCCTCTAGAAATAACTATGAAAACTTGATTGGATTTGAAAATGTAAATGGGTTAAAAATGTACAAGGGTTTGAAATAAACTAGAAAATTGGATACATGATGAATGTGGCTATCTTATACTGAATTGAAAAGAAATGAAATTTTAGACTCTCTCTCTCTCTCTCTCTCTCTCTCTCTAGAAGTGACTATAAAATTTGACTTGTTTTGAGAATGTAAATGGGATTAAAATGTATATGAGCTGAAATGAAATAATAATTGGTTACAAGATGTATGTGGCTAGGATATGGTGATTTTAAAGGAAAATTAATCATAGAGTTTCTCTATCTTTTGTTACTCTTATCTCTAGAGAAAAAAATAATAATGTGGAAGTGTGATTGTGTTAAAAGACAACCTCTCTCTTTCCCTATCTCTACCTCTCTCTACTTCCTACCTCAAGTTTTTAAAATGATGGATGCATGGATTTTATGCTTGAGTGCAAGGGATTTCCATACCATTCCTTGGACTGACCCTACATTGGTTGTAGGTACTCAGAACAAGATGAATTCAGGATGTGATATGTTGTATTTAAATATTTTTCATTGTAAAGTTATATTCTACTTGCAATATGTGTATACCATAGAATGATATCTAGTGTTGTTTGACGTATTTTTCTATGTCCATTTTTACAATGAAATATCAATGTGGCTATAGTTTATAAGTGTCTAAATGGATGTGAAGATGTAATCAAATGATATACCTATGTTGGAAAGATATTAAACTCATCCTTTACTACATTAAATATTGATTTATCGACCTAACACCCATAATCCTCGGTGAAATCTCATCTCGCCCAATCTATCAAAATAAAAAACAAGTTTATAATGCCTATTGTACTTCCTACCCCCATTTGATCATTTTTTAGGATATAAACATTGATCATGTTAATAAAATACCCTAATCACATTAATCACATAATTTTTGTACATTTAATACAAGTCTTACAAGTACCATTACCTGAATTTAAATAACCTTCTGTGAGGTGAAATGTATTAAGAGTAGCCTATAATAAGTGGGGTCAAAATGACAGACATTTCTAGGTATTGTAAATAAAACCGCCTCAAGTTTAATTTGTAAAGCTTAGGTGCATAATTATCCTTAACACTTTATAGTGTAACCTAGTACTTGTGGGGATAACATGGGGTGTTTTACACCTATGTCTTATTTCGTTCAACGCCCTAACTAAGGCAAGGGAATTAAACTAATGTGTCAGACTCATTGAATCCCTACAGATAACATTGTCACCTAGGCATGTAGTCTTGGAATACCTTAGGTGGCATGAAGGATTCGCAAGATAATGAAATTTTATTACTTTAATTTTTCCATGTAGTAGGATGTAGAAACCATAAAGCTATAATGAACATAATAGATCATATGACCTCTCATGATGTCAATGGTCAAACAATCTATGATGTATGGTTACCAATTATTGTAATTATTTCTTCAGAAGGCTTTTAAACACGTAAAATTTTATTAAATGTCTCACTTGTAATACAAACGTAACTTTTGAGTTTCCTAAGGAAAATAAAATGAATCTTATGAAGGGAATGAAACTCCCTGGAGATGGGAATCCATTAGTGTATAATGAAGTAACTATATGAATTAAATTTTTTAAACGCTGATAATTTTTACCAAAGTAACCATGAAATGTAGTTAGAACAAGGGCAAATAAGATTATCTAGGGAATGACCTCTATGAAAATGGTATGCCATTGAGTGATCCCTAAATCAAATAAAATGATTGATGCGATCAAAACTGAATATAATACATGAGAGCTGCATAGGTGATAAAATTACCTATGAAATTGGGAAACCAAATTTGAGGCTTCACCATAACCTTATATGCACAAACATGGTTAACCAATGATGTTAATTAAATAATGAACATGATGCATTGATAATGGAATAAATTTGTTTGTTTCCAAGGCATAATGAGTTAATAATATTGGACCCTAGTTTTCATTGTATAAGTTAGTTGAAACCTTGGGTGTAAATGGGAATAAATTAAACCTTGATATCTCTTAAGAAGTAGAATTTATGGTTGGAACATGTAATTAATCCGTAACTATCAAAATCAATCCTTAAGGAGATCTATTAAAAATAGAGTTAAATGTGAGATTCATGTCTTAAAATCAATGCAAACCTCTATAATGTTAACATAGGTAAAATGTAACCCTTTCATGTCCAACTTGTTTAGTGAAAATAAGGAGTCCTAATTGGTGAAAATTAGGTGTGATTCATTCCATGAATGATGTTAATTAATTAGTTATCTTACATGGTTAGTTGTAATAAATTCAAGAGAAAAGAGGGAACCCTTAGTGTGTAAACAATAGTATGAAAAGAACTTAGTCTAGGTTTTTTATTTATCTTATAACCTTCCTTTAATTTTTGCGAACATTTCTTGCTTATAATGAGAGTATAATGCCAAACCAAGTAAACATGATTATTACAAACGAATTCTTACAAATAGTGTTTGTAGGCTAATGGGTTTCTAAATTCTCCTAATGATCGTTGAGTTATTCAAAATTACTTTTGGTCAAGGAAATGAGATATATTCTAATCGAATCCCTATAGGTGAAATGTTAAAAAAAAAGAAACCTAGTTTTAAGAGGAACAAAGAGTCCCATGTTAAGTGTTCTTCATATAATTATAGTCAATTAATAAAATAGGATGGTAGTAAATATGTAACCTTTATAATTTGTGTCGTGGGAAGTGCATATCAGAAAGTGGATATTATAGTAGGGTCATTGTTGTACTTTGTCATTTTGGGAAATGTAGCTTTTATGTTCATCATGTGTTTCATGTTATATATGTGGGGTCATGGTTGTGAAGATGTCTCATGTGTTTTATATTATACTAAGTGATTCCATAAGTTTTCATGTACCAATCAGTCTAAGTAAAAATTTAACTCAGTGTTTTCTATGTTGTATTTGTGTGTGTAAAATGTGGGTGTGACATTTGGTATCAGAGTAGAGGTTCATGTTGTCAAACCTCTAGGATAGATGGGAGTTTTGATGATTGTGCATGGTTGTAGAGGAGATGAGAAGAGTAATGTGATATATGGTGTGATGTGACCAACATTGTACTTGTTATATTATGAATGCACCTATTGTGCATGCCACTTAGAGTGGTTTTTGTATGATAGTTGATGTCCCTATGACTAGAGTAATCAATCTCTTTTTTATGAATTCAATGTGAAATTTCCCGTGTTTTGTACTCCCTTATCTTTTGAAAGGAATGTTATTGTGGACTATGAAGTGTTAGAGTGTTTCATTATCACAGGATATATAGGTGAGCTAATGTGTTGTATGAAAGACTTGTTTCATAGTCAATTGTATCGTGTCATGATGTAACCATCATGTTGTGATGAATTGTGTTGTGTCCCCCTTTTGAATTTCAGTTTCTCAAGTATGTTGTGATTTTATTCACTATTTTGTCCATACGTGTAATTCAGGTGTTATGTTATGGATTCATGTAATGAATTAGTGGCATATGGTGATGATATGACACCTATTGTATTGTAATTTCACTTTGGGTTTGTTACGTGGGAACATGATGTATTATAAACCGTTAAATTAATGTTGTGTTATACCCATAAATATACCATGTGTAAGATGTTATGGATGATGTGCATGAATCACCATTATACTAGTAATATAGTTATGTATTATGTTTTGAACCCTACACTAACTAACCCTAAGGGAAGAAATCTGTAAAAATGTGTATGTGTGGAAAGAGGAAATGAATACCATTTACCAATCACTCGAGTCAAGTACGAGATAGGAAGTGGAGTCTTACATAGATTGAAAACCCACTTCTATTCATTTGGTATGTATGACACATTTTCAATGGGCGTCATGTATATTGTGTTTCACAAACACATTAGGATCAATAGATTGCAACCTACACCTTTCTCTCTTTCCCTATATAGTTTTTGTATAGATGACCTACGTGTACCTATGTCTTGGTGTATTGTTGATTAGTCACTTGACATGAGTATGAGATAGGGATTGGAGTCTTACATAGACTTAAAACCCACCTCTATTCTTTTAGTATGCATGACACATTCCCTACGGGCACCATGTATATTGTGTTTCGCAAACACCTTAGGATCAGTAGATGGCAACATGTAACTTTTCTTCTTAGCCTATGTTGATACTTTGTTAATCATGTTGGGGTAGGAGGGAGATTTAGTAGGTA
>CM034156.1:37936242-37965196 GCA_019776745.2 Taxus chinensis | reverse complement strand
GATTGAATTCAGGGTGATATGTGGGATTTAAAATTTTTCATTGTAAAGTTATATTCTGCTTGCAATATGTGTATACCATATAATGATATCTAGTGTTGTTTGATGGATTTTTCTATGTCCATTTTTACAATGAAATATCAATGTGGCTATATTTTATAAATGTCTAAATGGATGTGAAGATGTAATCAAATGATATACCTATGTTGCAAAGATATTAAACTCATCCTTTACTACATTAAATATTGATTTATTGACCTAACACCCACAATCCTCGGTGAAATCTCATCTCACCCAATCTATCAAAATAAAAAACACGTTTATAATGCCTATTGTACTTCCTACCCCCAATTGATTATTTTTTAGGATATAAACATTGATCATGTTAATAAAATACCCTAATCACATTAATCACTTAATTTTTGTACATTTAATACAAGTCTTACAAGTACCATTACCTGAATTTAAATAACCTTATGTGAGGCGAAATGTATTAAGAGTAGCCTATAATAAGTGGGGTCAAAATGACAAACATTTCTAGGTATTGTAAATAAAACCACCTCAGGTTTAATTTGTAAATCTTAGGTGCATAACTATCCTTAACACTTTATAGTGTAACCTAGTACTTGTGGGGATAACTTGGGGTGTTTTCACCTATGTCTTATTTCATTCAACGCCCTAACTAAGGAAAGGGAATTAAACTAATGTGTCACACTCATTGAATCCCTACAGATAACAATGTCACCTAGGCATGTAGTCTTGGAATACCTTAGGTGGCATGAAGGATTTACAAGATAATGAAATTTTATTACTTTAATTTTTCCATGCAGTAGGATGTAGAAACCATAAATCTCTAATCAACATAATAGATCATATGACCTCTCATGATGTCAATAGTCAAACAATCTATGATGTATGGTTACCAATTATTGTAATTATTGCTTCAGAAGGCTTTTAAACACGTAAAATTTTATTAAATGTCTCACTTGTAATACATGCGTAACTTTTGAGTTTCCCAAGGAAAATAAAATGAATCTTACGAAGGGAATGAAACTCCCTGGAGATGGGAATCCATTAGTGTATAATGAAGTAATATATGAATTAAATTTTTTAAACGCTGATAATTTTTTACCAAAGTAACCATGAAATGTAGTTAGAACAAGGGTAAATAAGATTATCTAGGGAATGACCTCTATGAAAATGGTATGCCATTGAGTGATCCCAAAACCAAAGAAAATGCTTGATGCGATCAAAACTGAATGTAATACATGAGAGCTGCATAGGTGATAAAATTACCTATGAAATTGGGAAACCAAATTTGAGGCTTGACCATAGCCTTATAGGCACAAACATGGTTAACCAATGATGTTAATTAAATAATGAACATGATGCATTGATAATGGAATAAATTTGTTTGTTTCCAAGGCATAATAAGTTAATAATATTGGACCCTAGTTTTTATTGTATAAGTTAGTTGAAACCTTGGGTGTAAATGGGAATAAATTAAACTTGATATCTCTTAAGAAGTAGAATTTATGGTTGGAACATGTAATTAATCCGTAACTATCAAAAATCAATCCTTAAGGAGATCTATTAAAAATAGAGTTAAATGTGAGATTCATGTCTTAAAATCAATGCAAACCTCTATAATGTTAACATAGGTAAAATGTAACCCTTTCATGTCCAACTTGTTTAGTGAAAATAAGGAGTCCTAATTGGTGAAAATTAGGTTTGATTCATTCCATGAATGATGCTAATTAATTAGTTATCTTACATGGTTAGTTGTAATAACTTCAAGAGAAAAGAGGGAACCCTTAGTGTGTAAACAATAGTATGAAAAGAACTTAGTCTAGGTTTTTTATTTATCTTATAACCTGCCTTTAATTTTTGCGAACATTTCTTTCTTATAATGAGAGTATAATGCCAAACCAAGTAAACATGATTATTACAAATGAATTCTTACGAATAGTGTTTGTAGGCTAATGGGTTTCTAAATTCTCCTAATGATCGTTGAGTTATTCAAAATTACTTTTGGTCAAGGAAATGAGCTATATTCTAATCGAATCCCTATAGGTGAAATGTTAAAAAAAAAGAAACCTAGTTTTAAGAGGAACAAAGAGTCCCATGTTAAGTGTTCTTCATATAATTATAGTCAATTAATAAAATAGGATGGTATTAAATATGTAACCTTTATAAATTTGTGTCATGGGAAGTGCATATCAGAAAGTGTATATTATAGTAGGGTCATTGTTGTACTTTGTCATTTTGGGAAATGTAGCTTTTATGTGCATCATGTGTTTCATGTTATATATGTGGGGTCATGGTTGTGAAGACGTCTCATGTGTTTTATATTATACTAAGTGATTCCATAAGTTTTCATGTACCAATCAGTCTAAGTAAAAATTTAACTCAGTGTTTTCTATGTTGTATTTGTGTGTGTAAAATGTGGGTGTGACATTTGGTATCAGAGTAGAGGTTCATGTTGTCAAACCTCTAGGATAGATGGGAGTTTTGATGATTGTGCATGGTTGTAGAGGAGATGAGAAGAGTAATGTGATATATGGTGTGATGTGACCAACATTGTACTTGTTATATTATGAATGCACCTATTGTGCATGCCACTTAGAGTGGTTTTTGTATGATATTGATGTCCCTATGACTAGAGTAATCAATCTCTTTTTTATGAATTCAATGTAAATTTCACGTGTTTTGTACTCCCTTATCTTTTGAAAGGAATGTTATTGTGGACTATGAAGTGTTAGAGTGTTTCATTATCACAGGATATATAGGTGAGCTAATGTGTTGTATGAAAGACTTGTTTCATAGTCAATTGTATCGTGTCATGATGTAACCATCATGTTGTGATGAATTGTGTTGTGTCCCCCTTTTGAATTTCAGTTTCTCAAGTATGTTGTGATTTTATTCACTATTTTGTCCATACGTGTAATTCAGGTGTTATGTTATGGATTCATGTAATGAATTAGTGGCATATGGTGATGATATGACACCTATTGTATTGTAATTTCACTTTGGGTTTGTTACGTGGGAACATGATGTATTATAAACCGTTAAATTAATGTTGTGTTATACCCTATAAATATACCATGTGTAAGATGTTATGGATGATGTGCATGAATCACCATTATACTAGTAATATAGTTATGTATTATGTTTTGAACCCTACACTAACTAACCCTAAGGGAAGAAATATGTAAAAATGTGTATATGTGGAAAGAGGAAATGAATACCAGTTACCAATCACTCAAGTCAATTACGAGATAGGAAGTGGAGTCTTACATAGATTGAAAACCCACTTCTATTCATTTGGTATGTATGACACATTTTCAATGGCCGTCATGTATATTGTGTTTCACAAACACATTAGGATCAATAGATTGCAACCTACACCTTTCTCTCTTTCCCTATATAGTTTTTGTATAGATGACCTATGTGTACCTATGTCTTGGTGTATTGTTGATTAGTTACTTGATATGAGTATGAGATATGGATTGGAGTCTTACATAGACTTAAAACCCACCTCTATTTGTTTAGTATGCATGACACATTCCCTACGGGCACCATGTATATTGTGTTTCACAAACACCTTAGGATCAGTAGATGGAAACATGTAACTTTTCTTCTTAGCCTATGTTGATACTTTGTTAATCCTTTTGGGAGTATGGAGGGATGATTTAGGTAGAGATTATGATAGTTGTATTATTTGATATGATATTATATTATTTTGGGAGGTGAGGCTCGATGTCTGAGTGCCGGTGACTCAATGAATTCCCATTTAGTGGCCATATAAGGTCACATAGTGATTGTGATGTGATACTTCTTTATACGCATTTTATTCATAAATTTGAATTTTGTTTTCTCTTCCACCTATGGAACTAGAAAATTATTCTATTTAAATTTTTGTTGAGTTATTGTTTTTAATTTTTGTCATTTTATTTAATTTTTTCACTAACATGATGGTTTTCACACTTTGGCTGATTAGCCATTTATTTCACTTTCATTTAAAAATAAAATTAAGTTAAAATTCTTCCTTCAATTACAATTTATTTTCTCTGTTGGCCCTAAGTGACTGAATGTCACTTGGAAATATTCCTTAATGTTTTTACATGTTGGTTCTAATGTTTTTATGTCTTGTAATAGGGACATGGGTTCACCAAGGATTGGTGGTACCTATGGGCCCACTTCATTGTATGGGGGTTTTCTCCAAGGAGTTGCATATGACTAGCACGTTTTCGAACCATGGGTTAGTATTTTACTTGGGTTAGAGGTGTTTGGGATCTATGTTCCTAGCGCCATTGGGCAACCAACCTCTTTGGTGTAGCGAAAGAGGAAAAAGTTAATTTGCTGGTGGAGAGAAAAGGGAAATTCATTTTCTTTGGTGGAGAAAAAACATAAATTTGCCTTCTGTGGTGGAGAGAAAAGGGAAATTTTTCTTTATTTTATTGTTTGGGAGGTATATGGAGTTATTTTGTGATGCTTGAGAGGTATATGGAGTTTTTTTGTGATGTTTTGGGAGGTATATGAAGTTATTTTTGTAATGATTTAGGAGATTGGGAGGTATATGGAGTCTATATCATGTTTTTTGTATATTCATGTCAGTTTGGTTCTATTTTGTGATGTCCAGGATTATTTCTCCTCATTGATTGTATGATGTTGATTTCATATTGACACTATAGAGCTACAATTATATTTCAAGTAACATGAAAGATTTCTATGTGTACTATTGGGGATACCATGTTGCTATGGTATGCTTATGTTATAAGTACTTTTGTGCCAAGGGCATATGTGTGACGAATACTATGTTTTTCAGACCGTGTATGTTTTTTCCATGGTTTGGTTGAGGTCTTGTTATGTGATACAGTAGACACTTAAAATTGGTTACTCAATTTAGTGTCCCTCACATTCGTTTACCTGCTTAGGTAACCTGGGGCACGTTTACGACACCACTATCCCCTTGGGATATTATCCAATTTGTGATTTAAACACCTATCTTAAATTTAATTCATCCCATTGTATCTTACCCATGAGTAATTAAATATTAAACATTTAATTACACCTCTCCCCAGGTATCCTAATCACCTATCTACCCCAAATTTATTCTATCTATGTATCACCCCTTTTTTTTCCTCTTCCCCAAGCGGGATATTTTCCGTATTTGGGGTAATTCTCATATTTCTAGAAATCAATCATTTTGGCCATCTCGGGAGTCTATTCCGCGATCGGCGCCGACCCATACGGTCGGCGCCGATTTTCTAGGAGCGGCGCCGATTATAAAAGCAAGTCCAGAACTCAGTTCTAGGGACCGAAAAAAAAAACAGACGAACGCACGCACGAACAGAGAGAGACAGATCGCGAAAGAGACGCAGGTTGTAAGAAAGATCTCTTAGCATCAAGTGTATCGAATGAGGGCACATCCTGTCCGAATCAATCCCTGAGAGGAGCACCGTTACTCTGCTTCTATCACATCAACATCGCACGCATCCATCGATCCTCTGGTGACTCTGTTCCAGTACCTTACCAACTTCGGCATATCCAGCAGACGTCGACTATCTGTCCATCACTTCCCAATTCCTGAATCTTCTTGCACTGTCCCTGATCAACTGGTCTACCTTCAGTCGACGCCGATCTTACACAGTCGACGCCGATCCTTCATCAATCGACGCCGATCACATCAGTCGACGCCGATCACATCAGTCGACGCCGATCATCCTGCAGATAGGTAAAAGGCCACAGGTAACACAAATCCAGCTTTATTTTCATAGTTTCCTGTTTTCTGTAGCTGTCTGTCTGCTGTTTAGATTCTGTTTCATTACCATAATCAGAAAATCAAGTCTTTTTATACATCTTTTATCATGTATGCTTCTTTACTTAATTGAAAACGTGGACTGACATCCGCTGAGGAAGCTTATCGCTTCCCGGACCCACTTTTCGGGCAGTCCACCCAAATATCTTTTAACGCCATCTTTTTCTGTCAAGCATCGGTGTATTGCAGGTTACTCGGATCTATTGTGCGAATTGCTCGTGTGTGCCCGTCTTATCTACATCGACCTCTTTATCCGTCTACATCTTCGGATCTTGTCCATCAGGTATCAATTTCATTGGAGTTTTTCAGGGTTTTTGTGTTTAGTTTGGTGCATTAACTTGGACAGGTAACAAGCGCAAAATTCTTGATCTACATTCTGGCACGCCCGGTGGGACCCAACCAAAGTCCCTTATTGGTAAGTTCATCTCTTTTCTAGTTTTGAGCTTTGTTCTTTTTCTTCACTGATTTCTATCAGTTCTGCTTGAGCATTTCTTTTCGTCATTTCAATCTTGCTTTTTATGCGGAATCGTTATCTTGAAATTTTTCTATTTCCTTAGAATAGAAATTTTTCGTTTCATCATTATCTGGATACATCTTTCCGGATCTTGTTTGCTGTTTGCTTAACCTCTTCTTGCGGAGCACTTTGCTTGATCGTGGGATTGTTCGAGGGGAAGAGCTCAACAACGCGCTTCTTGAAGTCCACACACCTTGGAGAGCTAAATCTACAGGTATTTCTCTTTTGCGGTGTTTTCTCCTTTTTAGGATTTCTTTGTTGGTTGACTATCACATCCAAACATTTCAATTTTTGGTGCTTAAAAAGAATTTAATCGCATTTGGGAAAGAATCTGTTTGAACTTGTCTTCATCGAAATCAAACACTTCATTTTTAAGTGCTTAAAAAGAACCTTTTCTTTGTCATTGCTGCATGTTTTTCACCTAGTTTTAATTAGGCTGGAAAATTGATCAAAATCGGTAGTGACACTATTTGATTTTTATTTTTCACCCTTGCACACAAAGCCAAAATCACTAGGTATAAAGCATTTAAACAAAACTCCTTCCCTGGCCTCGCCTACTTGGAAGTGATATCCAAGAGGAAGAGCCTACGCGGTACTCAGGCCGCGCTATAAATTCACGGAAGTTCTGGTATATATTGGCAAAGCACCCGACTCCCTTATCGCAGCGGTGTGTGAAGTGCGGGGGTAGGCCCCTATATCAAGCCACGTACCGGTCTTTTACTGAAGTGCCTTCGGGACTCCTCACCAAACATTCCCCAAACCATCCTTAGTTTGGCTATTTGAGTAGTTCCTGTTCTAAAAAGCCTTCCCTAACATTTTCTTTCTTAAAAGCATCAAAACTTAAAGGAGATAATCATCTGCGCTGCTTGAATTGTCTGTGCATTAGTTAGGTCAATTCTCTTTTCTGCGTGTTTATGACGGTCATCACTCGGTTACAATCTAGAAGAATGGCTCAACTGGCTCCTTCTTCTTCCGAGATTACCACTAGTGTGGATGTTTCGGCACCCCCCAAATCTTCCTCGGGACCGCTGCTAGTCGGTTCCCCATCCTGGTCATATAATCCTTTCTTTCAAGCCAAAGCAACCCCATCACGTCCAGCTTCTCCTAGTCCTTCAGAAATATCATCTACTTCTGACTCAGAGTATGTTCCGCGCGGGGATCCTGAATTTCAGGCGTTCCTCGATCGCAATCCGGTAGCCCTTATGGACTACCTAGTACACAAGTCTATTCAAATATCTGATCAAGGACCACCAATCCAGCAAGTGTACGATTATTCTCGTGAACCATCCCAGGCCTTTGTAGAACAGTTTGCATCATCTCTCTTGCCTCGAGTCACGGAGAAGGACGGTGCCCCTGTGCCTCCTTTTTCTCTTCCACCAACCATATCGACTAGTTCTCAAATAGTCTTACCTATTCCTAACACCGCAGTTACCTCGAATATTCCACAACCTACTTCTGAGAGGTCCTCTGCCCTGGCTATGATGAATGCGTCTGCGCACCCGCATATTGCTGTTAATTCATCTATGCCCTCCATCGTGTCCCAAGGTCAATACCCCTTTATGAGCCAACCCCCTCCGAATAGTCAGTTGGTTCCTGCTTCCCGTCCTCTAGTGGGTTTTTCTTCCAATATTCCAGCAACAGTGACCTTCACCCATCCTTTAGCATCAGCACCCTTAATGCCTAATCCGGCAGTAGAAGGCCCCTTTCAGGTCTTGTTCCCCAATATGTCCAATCAAATTGGCACTCATATTCCTCTATCTATTCCGATTCAGTCAACAAGCACAGGAGTCCACCAATCACAGGCTCCGTCCATCACCCAACCAGCATTTTCTCAACCACTTATTATCTCACAGCATACCTATACACAAGCTACTTCACAACAAATACCCCACCAGGTGTCACCCAGAACGCCTGGTTACTCCTCTTATCATCCTATCAATCAACAGATGAATCCCCCATTGACACCTCAACAACATCCACCATTTGCTTCTCATGTGGGACATACCAGTGTGCCTCCTCCTCAATCGGACGTGGTTCAAATTCTCTTCAAGAAAATCACAGACTTGGAAGCCTCCACAAAAGGGGCTCGTCCTTCCTACTCCTTTGAAGAAGTGTGTAATGAACCCATTCACCCCTCAGTGGCGTTCAAGCCTTATCCTCCCCAATGGGAACTTCCCAAATTTTCAAAATTTCATAGTCGGGAAGACCCTCAACAACATTTGCGAGCATTCAAACATGCTTGCTACCTCATAGTCCAGGATCAGGAACTTATGCTCCGTACCTTTCCTATGTCTCTAGCAGGTCCTGCTTTAGACTGGTACAATAACATTCCTCAACATTCCTTGTTTTCTTTCTCTCAATTGGCCCAGATGTTTGTTGAAAACTTTTCAATAAATATCGCGCATAAGATCTCGATTACAGATCTTTATAACATTCGTCAATTCGATGATGAGTCTATTGCAGACTTTGTCGCTCGTTGGAGAGGGATAATCAACCAATTGTCTTTCTCCCTTCCTCAATCCCAACAAATCGAGTTGTTTACTCGATCTTGTGCTAATCATATTTCTTCCACTTTGAGGATCCAAACTTTTCATACCTTTGAAGAAGCCTTTACGATGGCACGTAAACTTGAATCTCGCGCCATTGAACAAGGGAAGCTAAAACTTCGATCTAAATCTAAACCAGATTTTTCTCGGTTTACCAAACCAAATTCTTCTCCTTCTAAAGACAAGAATCAGGGATCCACCAACGCTATCGTATTAAAAACATCACGAGCCGATAATACTTCTAATCAAACAACACGGAGAGACTCCTCGTCCTCTCGAAAAGGGACTTCATCATCTCGATCCTTCGCTCCATTGGGGGAATCATATGCCTCTATCTTAGAGAAAATGTTGGAAGTTCGCATGATCGAACTTCCCCCCATTAGGAATATTGATGAAAGCCAAGAACGTCCATTCTGGTATAGAGAAAATGATTTCTGTCATTATCATAGAACCAAAGGTCATGACATCGAACGATGTCAAACTTTCAAAAATCTTGTCCAGAAATTCATTGATAAAGGCGAGCTCATTCTGGATAACCCAAATGCTCCCCCAAATCAGGCACTGGATGTTTTTAAACAACCTTTTCCCAATCATTCCCCGAACCATAATGCTTCAGAGTCTCAAAAACCAAACACTCATACTATCAACTTCATCTCTACTGAAGAATCTTCTTCTGAAACCAAGCCATCTGCGAACACATCAACCGAATCAGAACCTTCTTCCACTGCGTCAATCACTGGAATTCCACCATCTTCCGATAGCCCGTCTTCAAATATTCCTACATTGCTAGATACGGGTTCATCTTTCTCCACTCCTTTGTCTGACCTTCCATCCATACCCGAGACAGTGTCATCCTCATCTGTCTCATCGTCAAACATTCTTTCAATGCTCGAGGCAATTACATCCCTTCGAGTTTCCACTACAGATACATCTACTTCTGTTGCTCCCATTCTCACTGCAACTATGCCCCTGGTGAACGTACCTATAATTGTGCCAACTCCGACGGAAGCGTCTTCGATTTTGACTCTTCCTGTCTCTTTTCCTACAGTAGTTCCACCCATAATTACTGCACCAGAAGTAGTCCCTTCGCAAGGAACTGCTTCTTCATCACTCACTTCTTCCACCACTAGTGCTGCTTCGCCCATTAAAGAAAAATCAAAAGAAGTAGCACCAACACCTATACGCTCGGTTCCTGAACTTAAACCGAGACAACCAAAATCTAACATTGCGCCATCAGTACCTCCCCACTTGCTTCCTCCGAAAAGGTTACAATCACCTTATGCCGTTGAGGTTGTCACCATCCCTGAAAAAGGAAAGCCCATATTTCGAACCATCAAGACCCTTGGTGCTTTCCCACAAAAATCTCTCTCTACGCCCCATAAAAGATTGGATTTATCCGCTGAGAAGGCGTCTTCTTCTACACACTTATCAAAACCATCATCTTCTTCTACAACACATTCCTCACCAACACCCCGGAAAGCGGATTTACCTACCAACAAGACGCCACCTCCTCTATCAGGATCATCATCTTCATTACCAAAAGCCAGGGTGCCCTATGTCCCTCCGATTACACCTACTTTGGGAGCTTCTTCCTCATCTAAATCAACATTATCTAAATCATCAGTAAATTCGACCAAGCAACCTCCTTTATCTTTGAAGACCACAACACCTGTCACATCTCCATCATCTTCAAAATCTATTTTAGGGGCTCCCCCTCCACCAAAATCAATCATGTCTCACTTACTTCCATCTCAAGTGCCCAAGACTGCTCCTCCAAGTGTCCAAAAGAATAAGATGATCCCTAAAAAGACTGTCAAACCTAATATGCAGGTTCTTTTGCCTCGGCAGTCTGTTAAGGCAAAAGAGGCACCTTCGTCACCTCTATCCTCATCTTCGTCTACCGGTTTCTACACCGAAATCCTTCGCCAACTTATCCAATCTTCATCTATATCCCTTCCTCCGATTAAACCTTATAACCCTAAAGGAGCTAAACCTACCTGGTTTAACTCTGATCTAATTTGTGCTTATCACCGTACCCCAGGTCATGATACTGAGGGATGTAAAGCTCTTCAAGCTGTTGTCAACAACCTTTTGGACGAAAGTGATCTTTTGCTGGAGGAGGAGGAACAAGTATCTCCTGTCATCTTAGCCTCATCTGAGCCCCAACGATCCACTCAGACCTCTAGTGATTCCACTCCAATTGACCTTCCACCTTCTCAAATTGATACAATCCAGGTCGCCACTAGAACCCAACACTATGATAATCCATCTTCCTCTACAGCATCTCGACCACGGGTTATCATTTCTGCAGCCCCTGAAGGAATTCCTCCTTCCTCATTAGCCCCACGACCTAAGGTCTCTATTCGTGCTGCCCCTCGAGCTCAAATTCCCGTGTCAGTTGAGGAGAGTGTTATGAAACAACTCACCCAGGCTCCGGTCAAAATGTCTCTTTTTGACCTCATCCAATCCTCTCCACAACATCGCCAGGCTCTGATTGATAATCTGCGTCGCATCGCAGTGAATTCAGATGAGCCCCAGCCCTACGAGTTGGTTGTTGGATTGAATAGACCATCAACCACCATTTCTTTTGAAGATTCAGAAATTCCTTCTCTTTCTTCCGAGGATTTGGAGGCTCCCCTCTTTATCACAGTCCAAATCGACAACACTACGTTAAAACGCGTTATGATCGACAGTGGAGCTGCACTCAACGTCATCTCCTCGCACACATTCGAGCAACTTAAGTTACCAAAGAACGTAGTGTCACCCCCGCCTTTCGCCCTTCGATCATTTAACGATCAGCTAGCAGTTACTTTAGGAACTGTGGTCTTACCCATTCGAGTAGGTAAGAAGCTGCTTCATGAACTCTTCTACATTGTCGAAGGAAAATTCCACTATAATATGATCCTCGGACGCTCCTGGATTCGTGCAATGCATTGTGTCCCATCCACCCTCCATCGATGCTTAAAATATCAATATGAGGGCAAAGTATATACTCATCCAGGAGATCCTTTTCCTTCCGCACAATGCGACATGACCACAAGGTCTGCCCCTCTAAAGGAAAATACTTCTTCTCCTGACGGGGCCTCATCTTCTTCCATACCTGCAACCAAACTACCGGATTTACAAAATCTAGAAGAGACATTGCAGCGTTTCTCACTGGGAGAGCTTCCTCTCTTTTCTTTCGATGCCCATCTCAATCCTAGTGAGTATGGTAGACCGGACAAACAACCTGAATATCAACCAGGTCTCGGTCGCATCGTCACCATTGGTCTGCCCCATCAACAGACTAATTTCATCTACGGTGGTCTTGATACGCCTCATTATCACCCAGATTCTCCTCCTAGGACCAAACCTTACTTAACAGGGTTCGATTATCTACAAAATCCCACGTTTGCAAAAACTTATCTATATCGATGCGCGTGGAAGGGTTTTTGTCTAGGAAAATATGAACAAGGTGTGCATGACCTCACATCCATTCCTACTCTCATGCCACATCAAAAATTTGGTTTAGGATTTAAACCTCTTTCAAAAGCCACCATCACTATTCTCGATGAGCCTCTTCCTATTGAGGAACCATCTTCTCCCGCTAAGTCAGAAGCATCACTCGATGTGGACGATGACATTTCCATCCCACCTAACTTTTTTTTTTATCAATACCATTTCCTTAGGGCCGCTAGCCTATACGACTAGCAACCGGTCCGCTTCCATACCGTTAATCTTCCCTGAGATAGTTGGAGATGACTCTCCTACTATCAACACTATCCACTGTGCGGATGATGATTCTGTCCTCACCTATCTGGGGGCAGAGGATTCATATCTTCCCAAGACTATTCCTTCTGACACGTCCACGCTTCTCAACGAAGCCACTGTCGACCTTAATATAGGGACTTCTGAAGATCCTCGCATCATTAAGGTCGGCCAATCCCTTAATCCACAGGAATTAGGGGACTTTACCACCTTTCTTTCCAACCATCGTCAAGCCTTTGCTTGGTCATATGAGGATATGCCAGGACTCGATCCCGATATTGTGGTCCACAATATCGTTACTCTTCCCAACATCAAGCCAGTTAAACAAAAACTGCGTAAAATGCACCCTAGAGTAGCCCTTCTTGTTAAAGAAGAATTACAGCGCTTGCTCTCGGCTAACTTCATCCAACCCATCGATTATCCACAATGGGTTTCCAATGTAGTACCAGTAACTAAAGCTACTGGGAAAATTCGAATTTGTACCGACTTCCGGGATCTTAATCTTGCTTGTCCAAAAGATGATTTTCCTCTACCTAATATCGACCAGCTCGTGGATTTAACTGCGGGTCATGAGATGCTTTCTCTTATGGATGGTTTCTCTGGATATAATCAAATTCTCATCGCACCAGAAGACCAACATAAGACTTCTTTTATAACTCCTTGGGGGACCTTCTGCTATCGCGTCATGCCTTTCGGTCTTAAGAACGCAGGAGCAACCTATCAGCGAGCAATGACCTACATCTTCCATGATCTCTTACACAAAACTGTGGAAGATTACGTTGACGATCTCCTCGGAAAATCCAAGCGTCGTCAGGATCATCTTTTCATCCTTGCACCTCTATTTGAGAGGCTTATCCGCTTTTGTCTTCGTCTAAATCCAGCTAAGTGCGTGTTTGGCGTTCTCACTGGTAAACTTTTAGGTTTCATCATTTCCATCAGGGGTATTGAAGTGGACCCCGCAAAAATAAAAGCTATTCTTGAGATGCCTCCCCCTTCTAACTTAAAGCAACTCCGCAGTCTCCAAGGACGTCTTCAATCAGTGCGTCGTTTTATCTCACAATTGTCGGACCGTTGTCAACCTTTTCATCATCTCCTCCGTAAGAATGTTCATTTTGAATGGGATGAACATTGCCAAAAGGCCTTTGATGATCTCAAAGCTTATCTTCTCTCTCCACCTGTGCTTACACCTCCACGCGAGGGGGAGCCTTTCTATCTTTATATCTCTGTGACTGACCATGCTCTGGGAGCCATGATTTCGCATCGGGACACTTGCGGTAAAGAACAAGCTGTCTATTACATCAGTCGCACCCTCCATGAGTATGAAACGCGTTACTCCGAAGCTGAAAAGCTATGTTGTGCTCTCTTCTTCGCAACTTCTAAGCTTCGTCATTACCTCCTTAATCACAAAACTTATATTGTCACAAGTGTCAATCCACTCAAGACAATTCATGCAAAGCCTTATCACAATGATCGTATCACTCGTTGGCTCATGCTTATGACAGAATTTGACCTCGAGTTCATCCCGCAAAAGTCTATCAAGGGTCAGGTTATTGCAGATCAATTGGCTGATGCTCCTCTTCCGGACACCCAAGACCCCCTTGCTCAATTCCCCGATGAATATATCCAACAAATTGATTTTGGTCTATCTCCATTTAAAGTAAAGCTCTTCTTTGATGGATCCAAATGCCAGCAAGGGGGAGGTGCAGGTTTCATGATGATCCCTCCTTGGGGTACGCCTATCCCAGTCACACACAAATTGAACTTTGAGTGCACCAACAATATGGCTGAATACGAAGCTCTTGTCTTAGGTCTCCAAAATGCCATTAATCTCGGCGCTCGTCATATTGACATCTTTGGTGATTCTGAACTCATCGTTAATCAAGTCACGGGTGTCTATCAATGCAAGAATGATATCCTTCAAAAATATCGTGACATCGTTCTTGCCCAACTCCAATCTTTCGATAAATTCACTATCCAAGCCATTCCTCGCACCGCAAATCGATTCGCAGACACAATGGCTTCCTTAGCCTCACTTATCCCACCTTTTACCGAAGACTCACGTCTTTATGTGGCTGTGCAACGATTAGATCAACCATCTCATCTTAGGCAACTATCTTCAATCCATGCTATCACAACCCATACTCAGGATGAGTGGTATCAACAGATTGTTGATTATCTATCTCATTCGGTGCTTCCTCCAGATCTGACTTCCAATGGTAGAAGATCTTTTATCCAACGCGCTAATCGCTATACCATTCTAGGCGGGATTCTCTACAAACGCGGCTTCGAGGGTATTTTGCTTCGGTGCCTCAAAACCCATGAATCATCTAAAGCCATCCAGGAGGTCCATGACGGTATCTGTGGTGGACATTTTAGTGGCTTAGCTGTGGCTAAACGCATCTTACGTTTGGGATATTATTGGCCTTCTCTTAATCGAGATTGTTGTGAATACACTAAGAAATGCGTCAAGTGTCAACAACATTCCAATCTCACGCACATCCCTAGTCAGGCTTTACAGCCTGCAGCAGATTTGTGGCCTTTTTCGCAATGGGGTCTTGATCTTATTGGTCTCATCAATCCCCGTTCTTCACAGCGTCATCATTCTATCATCACTGCCACTGAGTACTTTACTAAGTGGGTGGAGGCTATCCCTCTTTCTTCAACAAAGGCTAAACCCATAGTTGATTTCGTCTATCAACACATCATTTGTCGCTTTGGCGTTCCACACAAACTCATCACAGATAATGGCAAGTCTTTCAAGAATGTTGATTTGCAGAACCTCTGCAACGCTTTCAATATCAAACTCAGTTTTTCTTCTCCATACTATCCTCAAGCTAATGGTCAAGCCGAAGCTTCCAATAAAACTTTGCGTAATATCCTCGCAAAGGTAACTAGTCGAGCTGGTAGAGATTGGCATTTACATATCCCTTTTGCTCTCTGGGCTTATCGGACTAGCATTCATACTCCTACTGGTGCTACTCCCTTCTCTCTCACCTATGGGTCTGAGGCTGTCCTTCCTTTGGAAGTCCAAATTCCATCTCTCTGTGTTTCTCTCAGAGAATTTGTCTCTGATGAGGACTATCGTCAAAATCGTCTAGCACAACTTGAATTATTAGATGAGCTGTGACTCAACGCTCTTGAACATGATCAAGTCTATCTTGAGCGTGTCAAACGTGCTTATAACAAGCATTTGCAGCACCGTGACTTCAAAATTGGGGATCTTGTTCTTAAAGAAAATCAAACGTCACTACACTCGAAAAGAAGTCAACATGGTAAGTTTGCCCCCAACTGGATGGGCCCCTACATTATCACTCATAAATATGGGTCTGGGGCTTATCGTTTATCTTCCATGGATGGTAATACCTGAAGCGGAACCTCTTAATGCTTTGCATCTACGGCCCTTCTACTGTTAAATTCTATCTTACACAAGTCTAGTCGCAACACAGATCTTTCATCCGTCTGAAACAACCAGTCATATACTTTTATGGTGATCTGAAACTTCGTGGTTCTCCACCTATTGCCTCTTTTACCTTAAAATATGAGTACCGCGGCTCTACTCATTGCATCTTTCTTTTGGATATGTTCCTCCTCATGGTAGGAATACCTTAATCACCACTTCATCTGTCCCAAGTGCTTATCCTAATCAAATCTACTCGGGGCATGAGTACATGTTCTTCTATGTTCTCCTCCCCTCCATCTGATCTACCTAGGTCTAAACTCAGCTTATTCCAACAAGATTTTCAAAAAAAAAAAAAAAAGAAGAAGAAAATATGCTATCCAAAAAAGATAGACCGATCCCTTGAAGTAAACTATCCATGGGGGGGACATTGTCATGTTGTTTTTGAGTTTTTTGTGTTGTAGGGAGTTTTTTGTTGTATTTTTTCGTTTTGGTTTTTTTGTTAGGGGTTTTTGTTAAGAGGGTTTGGTGTGGAGGTGGAAATTGTATTGTTTTGGGGGAAGTTTAAACGGGGGGGTGTGTTATGTTTATCAGTTCTGTGCCGTATTTTTTTTTGTTTTTGGTGGGATTATTTTGAAATGTGGTTTTTAGGTAGTTTCTTAACCTTTTTTTCATTATTTTTCTTTTGTTTATTTTTTTTTCTTTTTTAGTTTTGTTTTTTTGTTTTTTTTTGTTTTTGTTTTGTTTTTTTTTTTTTTTTTTTGTTCTGCTTTTTTTTTTTTTTTTTTTCCTTTTTTTTTTATTTAGTTTCGTCTTTTTCTAGTTGTTTTTGTTTTTTCTGTTCTCTTTGTTTTTTTCTTTTGTTTTTGTTTTTGTTTTACTATCTCTCTCTTCTTGAAGCAGTGGTTGTTTTTTTTTTGTTTCTTTTTCTCTATTTTTTTTCTTTGTTTGTTTTTCTTCTCTTCCTCCTCTCTTTTTTATTTCCTCCCCTCCCCCCTTCCCTCCCTTTCCCCCCCCTTCCCCTCTCCCCTACCCCCCTCTTCCTTCTTTCCCCCCTCCTTCCTCCCCCTCTTTTTTTCCTTAATTTATCTCCCTTTTATCTCTTTACATCTTCTTTTCTACCCCCTCCACCTTTTCCCCAAGCTCTCCATTTCTCTCCCTCCCCCTGCGTACTTTCCTAAGTGGGTGAGGCATCCCTCTTTCCTTCAACAGGCTAAACCCCTAGTTTGATTTCCGTCGATCAACACATCATTTGTCGCTTTGGCGTTCCACACAAACTCATCACAGATAATGGCAAGTCTTTCAAGAATGTTGATTTGCAGAACCTCTGCAACGCTTTCAATATCAAACTCAGTTTTTCTTCTCCATACTATCCTCAAGCTAATGGTCAAGCCGAAGCTTCCAATAAAACTTTACGTAATATCCTCGCAAAGGTAACTAGTTGAGCTGGTAGGGATTGGCATTTACATATCCATTTTGCTCTCTGGGCTTATCGGACTAGCATTCGTACTCCTACTGGTGCTACTCCCTTCTCTCTCATCTATGGCTCTGAGGCTTTCCTTCCTTTGGAAGTCCAAATTCCATCTCTCCGTGTTTCTCTCAGAGACTTTGTCTCTGATGAGGACAATCGTCAAAATCATCTAGCACAACTTGAATTATTAGATGAGCGGTGACTCAACGCTCTTGAACATCATCAAGTCTATCTTGAGCATGTCAAATGTGCTTATAACAAGCATTTGCTGCGCCGTGAATTCAAAATTGGGGATCTTGTTCTTAAAGAAAGTCAAAACGTCACTACAATTGAAAGAAGTCAACGTGGTAAGTTTGCCCCCAACTGGATGGGCCCCTACATTATCACTCATAAATATGGGTCTGGGGCTTATCGTTTATCTTCCATGGATGGTATACCTGAAGTGGAACCTCTTAATGCTTTGCATCTACGGCCCTTCTATTGTTAAAGTCTACCTTGCACAAGTCTAGTCGCAACACAGATCTTTCATCCGTCTGAAACAACTAGTCATATACTTTTATGGTGATCTGAAACTATGTGGTTCTCTGCCTATTGCCTCTTTTACCTTAAAATATGAGTACCGCAGCTCTACTCATTGCATGTTTCTTTTGGATATGTTCCTCCTCATGGTAGGAATACCTTAATCACCACTTCATCTGTCCCAAGTGCTTATCCTAATCGAATATACTTGGGGCATGAGTACATGTTCTTCTATGTTCTCCTCCCCTCCGTCTGATCTACCTAGGTCTAAACTCAGCTTCTTCCAACAAGATTTTCAAAGAAAAAGAAAAAAAAAAAAGAGAAGGAAAGATGCTATCCAAAAAAAGATAGACCGATCCCTTGAAGGACAACTATCCATACATTGTCAAAGGAATCAAAAGGAAAAAAATATAGACCATACCCCTCGAAGGATGGCTATCAGTAAAATTCAAAATACAGACTGCTCCCTTGAAGGATGGCTGTTTCGCAAAGAAATATTCAAGGCTTCTTGCAATTAATCAGCCTTTCAGTCAGTTTATACACCTTTTAGCATCACTGAAAAACTTCCTGCATCGATCAGTCTTTCCATATCAAGCAAACTTCCCGCATTGATTAGTTTGCTTTTCTGTCAAACTCATGAAGCTGAGATTTAGGACCTTTTGTCGATCATATGGAGAATCCTATTTTCCCACTATGGACATGTATTCTGTCCCTTGTAAATTCTGACAAGATACTTACTTACTGCTCCTTTCGTTTCCCTCCTAGATCTGTTTTGCGGCTAGTTAGTGTCAAGTTTATTTTAGCCTTACATAGGGCCTTACATGCATGATATTGTGATTTTCCTATCCAAATTCTATCTATGGTCGGTTGGGAGCCCAACTTATCATTTTCTTCCTTATCCGGGTATATCTTCTTTTTTCCTAGTCAGGGTCGTTTTCATTACATCCTTGGCTCTCGCAAAGAGTATTCCCCATTATTCTTTGTTTTTCATCCAGTCAAATTAGCATTTTACATGTTAATTTAATCAAAATTTATCTTCTATATAATTTCATCTCGTCTATCAAAGCATCTATTATCAACACATGTGGCTCTGGCTATCTATTTTCATCAAAATTAAATTAACATCTCAGACAGGCCGAGTACATCAATCACATCTATCTATCTATCCATCAAAATATCTAAAAGCTGGTGCATCCAAGTTACACTATAGCCATCTATATCCATTTTTCATCAAAATAAAATCACATCTATCCATCAAAATATCGAAAAATATGTACATCCAAGTTACATTACATCTATCTATCTCTATTTTTCATCAAAACTTATACATCCAAATATGCAATGCATCTATCTATTTCTATCCTTCTATCAAAATCTATATCCATCAAATCACATCTATTTCTATCCATCAAATCACATCTATTTCTATCATCTATCATATCTATATCACATCAAATCACATCTATTTCTATCCATCAAATCACATCTATTTCTATCATCTATCATATCAATCACATCAGATCACATCTATTCATCATCTATCAGTCTATATCTATATCCATCACAATTACGCTACATCTATCCATGTATATCAAAATCAGAAGCGTGAGAACAATTATATGACAAATGAAATGATGAATCTGTATATATACATGTGTGTCTGTACAACAAAAAGGGGTGGCTTTCAATCAAGCCATCTATACAATGCCTTCCAATCGAGGCTACATCACTATACAAATACAAAATATATCAATCTCTATATCGTAAAATCTGACGCATGGAGGACACTATCTCCTCCACCCTCCTCTGGACTGGGCTGTCTCTCCTGGCCGCCGCCTATCGAGCTGGATGCACCTGCTACTGGAGGTCTCGGCCCACCTCGATCTCTCCCAGTGCTCCCTCCGCCTGAGGCCCCGCTCACTGTGGCTGTGGCTGATCTCCTCCTCGCTCCGTACTGAGGCACATCTGGGGCATGTTGCGCTAAGGCATCCTCATAGTATCTCACCTCAGTGAGGAGAGACTGATATGTGCTCAGGCTCATGGTACCTGGTGCTCGTAATGGTCCTGCTGGGGCTGCTGGGGCTACTGGCGCTGCTGGTGGTGCTCCTCCTAGGGTCGTACCCTGCGTACCGGACTCCAACATGGCACCTGTCTCCCCATATTTGGCCATGAGGGCCTCCTTGTGTCGAAGGTAGCGATCCCTTTGCTGGATCACTATATCTCACTCCTAGTGAGCGGTATCTCTCTCCACAATTAGGGCATCCCTCTCCTTTGTCAAAGCCCTGATCTCCTCAAGAGCTACCTGATGTGTCTGTGTCAGGGTGGCATGCTCTCCCTCCAGTCTATCCAGCATAGCAGCTATATCATCCTCGTCAGCATCTATAGATGCCAGGAGATGCCATGGTAGCTCTGTATCGTACCATGTTGCATAGCCCTCATCCACCCCTACGTCATCGTCACTGTCTATGGAGGGTGGGGCCTCTCCCAATGGGTCTGTCGGGATCAAAATCGGCAGATTGGTCTCCCTGCTATCCCGCCTATAAGGCGTGTAGGTGGTCGGCACTGTCTGCACCAGGCCGAACTGTCTCACTACCCGCATAAACGGGACTCACTCCCACATATCTGGCCTGCAGCCCCTAACCACCCTGCTCCACCTCAATGCTACCAAGTGAGAATCCTGACCAGCCCATTTCAGAAATGCCCGATATGGCCTCTAGATGACCTAGTCTGGTGTCAACGTCCTGAAACGCTCGTTGTACCAATCAGCCGATCTCCATGTATCCCCTGCAGCCATGTCTGCCCGCCACCGCCGGAATCCATAATCAATGCCTCCCACTGCTGCTGGCATCTAAGGAAGCCCGGATGGCCTAATCACCGCTATGTGCTCGTATGCCTAGCAATGGAGCACAAAACTGACATCTATACCCGTCCTCCGGCCTGTGGTGTACATCCATAGCTCATGGTATATCTGAGCTATCAGGGCATCAGCAAAAGCAAACACCTGCCTGAACTACAGAATGTCGCAAACACAGTCTAATAGCAACAGTGGGAATCTCCCACCTCCTGAATCTGGCAGAGCAAAGTAGGATATAGCCATCTGAATCAGCACTATCCGTCTGCTCTGGGGACTATCCTGTCTATACTGTGAGGCTATCCTCACTTGCCCCCGGACACTATCTCTGAGTCATCTTCCCCTGTCTCTGTATAATCGACCTAGGGCCCTCTGCTGCTGCTCCCGGGGTGTAATCTCGATCGGGTCCCCAGTGATTAGGCAATCTCAGTATCCTGTATATGTCCTCATGGGTGATGATCATCTCACCCGTCCTGAACCAAAAAGTGCATGTGTGGCTGTCCCACCATCGCACTAGTGCCTGCATCAGCTCCACATCCCGCGGCACTCGTTTGTAATAGCTGAAACCCCTGAGCCCGGCTAACTCTAGATGCCGCCAGTCTGCATCAGTCACATCTAGGAGAATAGTCTCCAGTAACTCGGGAATAACATCCCTCATATGTAGAGCCTCTCGTGCCTGCACCCATAATAGGAAGAGCAACATTAGTCTCGAATCGCAGTATCCAAAACAACAAAAACTTCATCTTTTCCCATCGGCATCGATTTAATAAAATCGGCGTCATTTGTCTCTAATCGGTGCCGATTAATATCAATCGACACCGTTCAAGAACCAATCGACGCCGATTGTACCAATCGACACCGACTGGCTGTCCGAACGTAAATCAGCCCCTTGTTCCCCATAAACAAAAAAAAAATCAAACAAAAAAAAAAAAAAAGAAATGCAACGGGTTCAAGAAGAACCACTTACCCCAGGTCGTGTCCTCCTGCGCTTCTGACCACTCCCAAAGGCTTCCATGATGCTCAAATCAAAATTTTTCCTCTCTCTGAATCAGTCGTCACAATGAAAATAAATCGTTTACGTTTTCTGTTCGCATATTTATATGCGCTACGATTGGTCGACGCCGATTTTTCTAATCGATGCCGTTTATCTTGGTCGTTGCCGATTGATATGGTCACCACCAATTTTCCGCATCTATTTGTCATAGTGTTGATGCTTGGCTTATTTGTCCATCTGATCATTATTGTGTGTTGAATATTGCCTTTTGGCACATCTTTTCGATATCATTATCTATTTTGAGTTTTGTTCCCTTTGCGTGGGACACTCGTACTTTTTTGGTATCCTAGAGTTAAACGGGTTTGTAGGCACTAACGTCGTTTGCTTTGCAGACCGTCTAGTTGTCCCTACCAATGTGTCTCTCATTAGATGCTGACTATTTTGCAGTTCTCCTTACACTCATGGGTCTGTAGGCACTAACGTTGTCTCATGACGAGACCAGCTAGTTTGCGCTACCAATGTGAGTTCCTTAGGTTGCTACCTTTTTATTTATTTTTATGCATCATCAATGATTAGATCTAATCCAGACATCCGACTGGGGCATCCTGCATTTTCATCTACCTCTTTCAAACTTGGGGATCGTCTGTTCTATCACCTATCCCATCCCTAGTTTGAGTGGGATCACATCATCACTCATTCTTCCCTTCTTCCATCTCTTAGTTTTTGTCTCATAACCTTGCTTATCACAAGTTACTTGACAAAAAGGGGCAAAATTTAGACACTTAAAATTGGTTACTCAATTTAGTGTCCCTCACATTCGTTTACCTGACTTAGGTGATCTGGGGCATGTTTACGACACCACTATCCCCTTGGGATATTATCCAATTTGTGATTTAAACACCTATCTTAAATTTAATTCATCCTTTTGTATCTTACCCATGAGTAATTAAATATTAAACATTTAATTACACCTCTCCCCAGGTATCCTAATCACCTATCTACCCCAAATTTATTCTATCTATGTATCACCCCTTTTTTTTCCTCTTCCCCAAGCGGGATATTTTCCCGTATTTGGGGTAATTCTCATATTTCTAGAAATCAATCATTTTTGCCATCTCGGTAGGTATATTCCGTGATCGGTGCTGACCCATATGGTCGGCGCCGATTTTATAAGAGCGGCATCGATTATAAAAGCAAGTCTAGAACTTAGTTCTACCGACTGAAAAACAACAGACGAACGCACGCACAAACAGAGAGAGAGAGAGACAGATTGCGAAAGAGACACAGGTTGTAAGAAAGAGAAATCTTTTAGCATCAAGTGTATCAAATGAGGGCAGATCCTGTCTGAATCAATCCCTGAGAGGAGCACCGTTACTCTGCTTCTATCACATCAACATCGCACGCATCCATCGATCCTCTGGTGACTCTGTTCCAGTACCCTTACCAACTTCGGCATATCCAGCAGACGTCGACTGTCTGTCTATCACTCCCCAATTCCGGAATCTTCTTGCACTGTCCCTGATCAACTGGTCTACCTTCAATCGACGCCGATCTTACACAGTCGACGCCGATCCTTCATCAATCGACGCCGATCACATCAATCGACGCCGATCACATCAGTCGACGCCGATCACATTAGTCGACGCTGATCATCCTGTAGATAGGTAAAAGGCCACAGGTAACACAAATCCAGCTTTATTTTTATAGTTTCCTATTTTCTGTAGTTGTATGTCTGCTGTTTAGATTCTGTTTCATTACCATAATCAAAAAATCTAGTCTTTTTACGTACATCTTTTATCATGTATGCTTCTTTACTTAATTGAAAATGTGGATTGACATCCGCTGAGGAAGCTTATCGCTTCCCGGACCCACTTTTTGGGCAGTCCACCCAAATATCTTTTAACGCCATCTTTTTTTGTCAAGCATCGGTGTTTTGCAGGTTACTCGAATCTATTGTGTGAATTGTTCATGTGTGCCCGTCTTATATACATCGGCTTCCTCATCCGTCTACATCTTCGGATCTTGTCCATCAGGTATCAATTTCATTGGAGTTTTTCAGGGTTTTTGTGTTTAGTTTGGTGCATTAACTTGGACAGGTAACAAGCGCAAAATTCTTGATCTACAGGATGCATGAAGGTAATATCTTTATCAGGTTCATTAAGAAATTTTCAAATAATTTCCTTGACTATCCTTGTGATCGTGCTCTAATGACAAAGTTCTTCTCCCTATGAACGAACTAGTTTGTTTTAGCAATCCTTATTTGTTCATCCCCCATTTTCTACCTTGGCTAATGTGTCGCATCGATGACAGATTATCTTATAAGAGGAGGGAGATGTAGTGCCCCAACCTTCATCCAATGGATTACTTGGTCTTTTCTAAAAAATACAATATTATAACGAACTAAGATAAATTAATAAAGATTTATTTTTGTTATTTGTAAAAAATACCAAATTTATCTCGGGTACCCAAGTAGTTTCTGTATGGTGTTGTGAGTGGTCAACATTGGTAGAGGAGTAATGGCAGAGAAATTGGCAGTATTCAAGTTTGGCCATCCATCGAAGGAGTGATGGAAGATAGTTTCTGTAGGAGATTTACCTGAAAAGCAATTGGGAGGTGGCGTGGAATGCAGGATTTATACACCCTAGAGCCTGTCACATTCCTTGTCAGCAATAATAAAAGAACTTCATTCGAGATTTAAGGAATTAACCCCGATGAAACCCAACTTAAATTGTAAATTTAGTAGAAATTGGATGGTCACAATAAGTGCAGGGGGCATGTACTCTCAAAATTAAATAACGGAGAATGTGATCATTGGAACTTTTGATAAATGGAGCTCTCGCATAATTTCTATCCCAAAATCATTACCAATGTGGGTATCAAATCAACCATGATTCACATAGAGGTGAAACTATAACCTGAATATCTCTTCATTTTACTATATACAAATTGAGTGATCTGGTTTCAAGGTCTGTAATTGTAACTAAAGCAGTTTCAATTGTTATCAAAGATGTGAAAGGAAACTACATGTCAAATACTTTTTGTTTTATGTATACAAAGGAAGAAGAAGAAGTTTGTGGATTTGGAGGCACTTGCAGTTAGGTGAAATTTCTTGTAGGTATTACTTCTGGCTTCTTCTACACTTGAGCATTTGCTCAAGTATACTGGTGTAACTTTTTCAGTACCATTGTTTAGGTACACGTGGAGAGCCCTAACACTTCGTTTGAGGTCCTACTCTTTTTAATTCTTACTTTGATTAGTTGTTGCTATTGAATAAGACACGTGGAAGTGTCTTTCTTACTATCCCACTCATGGATCTCGACAAGACTTTTCAGAAACTTTCACTCTTCCTCTTGAACATGTGAACCCACGCTCATTTTCAACACTGATCCATTGGACTAGCACCTTTCAGTTACGCCAAAATGGGAGGCTTCATGCTGAGCTACCTCATTTGCTACTATGTCTGACAAATCAGACTATCTAAGGATAATGGTATAATCCATGTGAGGTCATTTTTGAGAGGCACGAATGCAGGTATCCAGTGAAATGTGCACTCATTTCGTTGAAGGGTATTATGGAAAGGTGAAAAAATGGATTGTTTGTCATGGTTCAAGAAACATAGATGTTATTATTACAACTGGGGTGCCTCAATAAAATGGATGTTTCTTACATGTTGATAATCCCAAATGGGTTATGATTAAATAAAGATATTATCAAAAATTTGCCCCTACATGGGATTATTGGCACTGCTTAAGCAGGCTTGTGCAGTAGGACTGAGAACAATCGTATCAAGGGGCATCATGTTAGCCATGTGAAGTACTAGATAAAATTCCCCACCTTTACAGGAATAGTGGATAAATCTTGGAGCATCACTCTCTAGAAGATAATTTCATCCCTTACAATGTGGGATAATGTATAGTCCATCAAATATGGCTTCTTTTCAATGGGATATGGATTCAAATGGAGGAATTGTGTTTTTATGCAAAATGTTGCCAAGATGCCTGAAGATGATGCGGTCTCATCAAATGTGGTGATCGCGAGTTTTGCGTAAAAGGTATGGATTTTACCTTTTCCCGATTTGCATCTAAATTACTATGTTTCATCATTTCCTCTAATTTAGAAAATTAAATCACGTAATTATTTGCAAATATAACTCCAACTAATGATAAAATCTTACTTGAATTAGAACTTTCAAAAACATTGAAAATCTGACCTTGAAAGTGATGTATAATAATGACATACCTCAAATTGTACCACAAATCTGAAACTTCCATTGGATGACCCCTAGTTATGTAGGACACCATGGATAACCTTAACCAATTTTTTTGAACTCATTTACATTCTTTTCCTAGTCTAGTTGTAAATCCCTTTTTAGCATATTGAGTCACTGGTAGTGAGGTTCGTGTTTTAATAAAATGTGATTAGAAATTTCATCTTACGAGAATTACCACATCTAGTTTGAAATAAACAGTTTAAAACCACTTTCACCTACACTTTAAGATTGCCAAAAGATTGAATTGTAACCAAAAGTTAATTTCAATGAAAATTCTTTCAGGAGATTTTTTTTGCATGTGAGTTTTCAGGACCCACTTGTCACTGTGTGAAAAGAGTTCGTGACACAATTATGAAACCGTGCCTCTGGAGTTTCCATTGTAATTTCATCTCTTCTCGTCGTAAGGAATATTTTGTCAGACATGATGAATTCTCTGTATATGGAAGAGTACATAGGAATCAACATAATTCATTTTTTAACATAAATATCATGTTTTTAAGACCCGTTTTGTAATCACTTTAATTTTTTCAGCCAGCTTTCAACAAATTTATACCATTAGCTAAACACGCCTGTTAGGGTCCCACTTGACTCCTAACTAACTGTGGAACCTTTTAGATATTGTCTTTCAGTAACTTTATAGAGTATCCAAATTTATCAAATCTCTAGTGTGACAGAATGGTTTTTAGGAAATTATGATGTTTCACTCTCTCTCTCTCTCTCTCTCTTCTCTTTTCTCTCTCTAGAAGTAACTTTGATATTTTAACAAGTTCGAAAAAATATAAATGAGTTATAAATTGTTAGGGATTGGAAATGAAATGAAAATTGAATAATGCATGTGGTTATGGTATAATGAGATAACCCCCTGAAATGAAAATTAATTCTAAATTTCTCTCTGATTCCCCATTCTACTCTCTAGAAATAACTATGAAAATGTGATTGGCACTTGCGAAAATGTAAATGGGCTAAAAATGTGTATGCTTTTGAAACAAAATGGAAAATTATATATGCAGGAAAATGTGGTTATTAATCTATAGTTCCAAGGGATCAAATAAATGAAAATTTATACTCTCTACTCTAAAACAGATCTCTCTCTAGAAGTAATCTAGGTCTGTCTGGTCACAATCTCAAAGTAATGCTAAAATTTGAGAGAGTTTTGAAAACTGTAAAGGGTATTAAAATGCATATGAGACTGAAATGAATTGAAAATTGTATACAAGATGTATGTGGTTAGGATATGGTGATGTGAAAGGAAAATGAATCCTAGAATTTTTCTATGCATCTTCCTTACTCTTCTCTAAGAGGTAGAAGAAAAATAAAATAATAGAATGTGGAAGTGTGATTGTGTGAAGAAATGACCTCTCTCTTTCACTATCTCTACCTCTCTCTACTTTCTAGCTTCGCTTGCTTTAAATGATGGATGTACATGAATTTTATAGCTCGAGTGTAGGGGATTTCCATACCACTTCTAGGAATAACCCTGACGTTTTTTGTATGTACTCTGAACAAGATGCAATTTAGGATATGATATGTTGTATTTAAGGAGTTGTCATTGTAAAGTTATATATCACTATCGCAGTATGTGTTATTTCCAACTAGAAAAATTATATGTAGTGTTGTTCGAGAAGAATTTCTCTTTGTAAATTATGAAAAGGAAAATATAAATGTGGCTATGTTTTATACTATTGTCAAAATGAATTTGAAGTATGTACTCAAATGTTATACACTATATTGCATAATTATATTAAACTAATATTTTACTACATTTATTAATGAGTTAATCTCCTTAACACCCACAATGTTAAGTGAAATCTCATTTCACCTAAACTATCAAATTAATAAAATGAGTTTATAATTATTTTTCTACTTCCTACCCCCAATTGATCCTTTTTTAGGATATAAAAAACTGACCATGTTAGCAAAACATCCTAATCACATTAATTGCCTTCTTGTTTTACCTCTAATACAAGTCCTACAACTAACATTACCTGAATTTAAATAACCTTGTTTGAGGCAATGAATAATAAGAGTACCCTATCATACATGGGGTGATAATGACCAACATTTATAGGTGTCATAAATCCAACCAACTCAGCGGTAACTTGTAAATATTATGTGTGTACTTGTTCTTACAAATTTATTGTGTAACCTAGTCCTTGTGGGGATAACTTGGGGTTTTTTCATCAATGTCTTATTTTTCATTGAGGGACCTAATTGAGGCAAGGGTATTCTAACACTGGCTTACATATGCATTAAAATAATTTTTCAAAATCATTAATTCCCTATAGATAATAGTGTTACCTGGGCATGTAGTCTTCTAATACCTCAGGTGGCACAAAATCTTTGCAAGATAAGGACATTTGATTACTCTAATTTTTCAATCAACTAGCATGTAGAAACCCTCGATCTCTAATGAAGGTAATATTTTTTATGATCCCCCATGATGTTAACACTCAAAGGAGATATGATGTATCCTTACCAATGATTGTAATTATTACTTCAGACGGATTTTGAACACATAAATATTTATTGAATGGTCCAACTTGTAATACATTTATACTTTGAATTGCCTAAGTGTTGTCACTTACCATGATAATGAGTGTAATTTTCTAAAAAAATTGAAATTTTGGTTAAGTGATCCCTTTGTTTATTTTGTTTATGTTTTTGGAGTCCTTGGGAGTGAAAGAAAATTAAACACTTAGTCTTTTTATGAATATTTTATGTGTTTGAGTTCAAATTGTTTTTTTTACAGAAATTACGGATCCTAGAGGAATAATTGGTACTTGTTCCCTTGGGCCTTCTATATTATCCGTATCTCAAATTTTGTAGT
>CM034156.1:37871451-37935742 GCA_019776745.2 Taxus chinensis | reverse complement strand
GTATATAGTATGAGAATGGAAGACATGAAGCATAGGGGAAACAGTGGCTAACTCTTTTCACTCACAAGTGAGCAAATATATCTCATCAACTTACAAGAATTCAACTAGGTAGAAGAATTTCAGGAATGTAGAACCCCCTTGGAATGAAGACGCTCATTCCAATTAATAGTGCTAAACTTGAATCCTCTACTTCCTCGATGCCTCTTCATATTCCTCATTTTGAATTTAGGGACTATTCATATTCCTATTAAAATGTTCAATCCCTTTTATAGAAATAATTGAACTTAAATTTTACATGATTGTCTCTACATTCCACGTTAAAGACATATCAAAAGTTGCAAACCCTCAACAAAAAAATTATAACATAGAGGAGAAAGAATGTTGGGGGGGAAGAAGGAGGAGGAAAAGAAAGGATGTCGCCCCTGATGATGTTTAAAGACCATTTTTGATTGAAAAATCAAGTGCAGTGAGACTCTAAATATTTGTTCTCCTTAAATCCTGATAAACTCCTTCAAATTATCTCATGAATGCGTGCCAAGTTGAATGAACTATTCCACTAATGACTGCAACTCCCATCCTAAGTATGATATACCTGTGACCTGAACTGTGTACTAATTGTCGAAAAACATTGTCCAGATCCCTTAGATGGAACTCAAATTACCTATGATCGATTCCCATAGATGATCCAGAATGATGGTGTTTACCTGAATGATCATCCCTCTATGACCCATTGTCTCAACTTTCCCTTTGAGAAAAACCTGCAATTTTTAGTAAGTACAGATGGGGAAACTTATTATTTTTATTAAGTGTGGTAGTTTAGCTTTTCCTAACCTCAATCAGATATGGTATCTTGAATTATTTCTTCTTACTATGTTCCTTTCACCTTTTGTAACTGGATATGTATAGCAGGGGCTTGTGGAAACACTTACTATTTTTAGTAAGTGTTAATTGGGAGCCGAGATTACATTTTTTATGAATTTTCCTGCGATACTCCCTCTATGTTCATTTCCTTATTCATATCCTCTTCAAATTATGGCTTACCCAAGGTAATAAACACCTATGTAGGAAGGCATGCTATTTTTACTAAGTGCACCGTGGATGTCAGATTACAACAAAACAAGTCTTGAAAATATAGGTTTTATCTCGGGGTTCCATGTTCTGCATTTTGATTACTTCCTTCCTCTGAACAAGTGGGAAAATTATATTTTCATTGGCAGGGGAAGAATACTGAAGAAAAAAATAGAGCCCTACATATCCCTAAAAAATAGGGACTTCATGGCATGAAAACTAGTTTACATGAAACTAGAATTTTTCAACAATTATTCCCTTCAATTTTCACGCGATTTCACCCACTTGAACCTTAAGAAGTGAAGAGGTAGCTCAATGCATTTTTCACAGATGTTCGTCATGTGAAAGGATAGAAATATGATGAAAATTGAGTCATATGTATCCCTAAAAAATAAGGACTTCATGGTATGAAAACTAGTTCACACAAAACTAGATTTTTCAACAATCATTCCCTCCAATTTCTACGTGAATTCACCCACTGGAACCATAAGAAATGGAGAGGTAGCTCACTGATTTTTTCCACTATTGTGTCATGGTAGCCATTAATGGATCTTGAAATTTATAGTTCTGGCTTTTGTCTCTATTTATGATGAAATCAACTCCATTGCGATAGGATTTTTCTTCTTTTCTGAGTGGTGAAATTTCTCTTTGATCTAATTACCAATTTGATGGGAAATTGAGATTTGTTCTTCATGGAGCAGAAGAGAAATTTATTTACTAGGAGAATTCCTTGCTGCAAATGGGAGGTTTGAATATGATTTTTTAATGTCCTTCAATATATAAGAACTTGGCAATAAACGGTTTGTCAATCTGTGCACCAGTTTCTAAGATCTCTTTGATTTTTCAGTTTCATGGCAATGAAGATTTCAAACTTCTCTTCTTCATTATTCATTTGATTAATATTTCTTCTAGGACCTGCATGTTTTTATTTCTTTGAGGATATATTTTCTATATTGAGTTGGATCAACTTTCATTAATGGTGTGACTTGGTGTGAGCAAGTTGCGGAGCTATGGTGGAATGAATCTGTGCATAGGAGAGTTAGATGTTAGAAGCAGGAAGCAGAGATGTTTTTTAAATTTTTGAAATGAATACTAGGATAGATATGGGTTAAGTTTTCAATGTTTGATGTCCCTAACCTATGATGGACTTAAGGGGCATCAAATTTCATGGTGAGCAAGGCGATGACAAGGAATGAAGGCTAAAAATCAACTTTAAAGAACTTAGCGGATGGAAGATCATCATATGGATGACAAGAAAAATCCCGTAGGGGTTGGGAAAAATTTTCCATGTTTTATTTCACTAACCTATGAGGGACATAAAATTCCATGGTGCTCCTAGTGATGACATGTGGCAGTGATCATATGGTTGAGGCTTTGAGCTTCCGCAAACACCTGGAGGCTGAACAGGCAATCTTGGAGGTCGTATAAGGATCCAGAGGTCATATGGGGGATAGGGGGATTTATCCATGGTTTATTTCCCTAACCTTTAGGGACATGAGAGACATAAAATCCCGTGAAGCTTATAGAGCTGACATGTGTCCTCCAAAAATATGACTAACTCCCAAACTCGTTCTAAAAGGAAAACTTGAATCGATGATAACGTGAGTTCCTGATGGACGTTTTCAATGATATTTTATATGATCCTAACTATAAATTACATTTGGAGTCAAATTATGGGGGTCTCAAATATTTATTCCTCAATTTTATCCCTAAAAAAATAATATTTTTCATTTGGTACTCAACCTGTGCATGAGAAAAACTACTTTGAGACCCAATGCACCAAAGTGTTGTGAAAAAAATAATTTCACCATATGATAGGGATTTGAATTTAATTTTTGATGACTTTTTTTCTCCTAACTCCATTTAGAGCTCCCAAAATAACCTTCAGAAGTTAAGCTAGTGTTTTGGCCTATGCACTTCACGGGCTATTGAACCCTAATTTTGGTGAAACTACCCCAACTTCTCCAAGTCCTTCCTGAATCTTCCTTAATTTCCTTCACAATGTCCCAAGGCCTTTTAATTTCCTCCATGTCCATTTTCAATTTTTTACTCCACTCCATGGGTTTTATCCAGTCCTAGGAAGGCGAGTGATGACTCTTCCCACAACTGCCTTAAGCTTGCAACTTTAAATGGAATTTCCTAAATCACCTAGGGGGATGAGATAACATCAATTGGGAGGTAACTAGATTGAGTGGGTGGATTTGGTTTGTTTGGGAAATGATAGAACATGAAAATTATGGGACAGGGGTATAGTTTTCATGCTCAGAAATTGTCAATTTCCTTGTTTCACATTTGCATGAAAACACTTCCCCAACTAACTAAACCTAGCTATTATCCCACATATGAAGGGAGGTAAATACTAATTTATCCATTGGGATATATAAATATCCCTTATCTTACTATTCTACTTACACCTAAATGAGCATAAAGCCTAAGTTATAACCATTTTATCATCTTAAAGCATTCTTCCATTAGAGGAGCTAGCTATCTTCATTTTGTTGCATTCATCCATCCAATTTTGAAGTCAAATGGTCTTGTAACCATGGATTGACAAGAATCCATTCTTGAAACCTTGGAATTCAAACATACAATCAACCCTTTTTTATTGTTAAGGATATAAATAGGTTTATTTCATTTAATAGTATTCAATAGAGATAGAGATTAATTTCATATCATATTAGTTTGATGCTTATTCATGTTCTAATGCATAGATTTTAGTTTGGCATTGTATTGAGGCTATTAGGTGTTAGTCTTAATTTTACTTGCATAGCTAACTAATTATTGCACACAGTTGCTCAACCAAATAAGATAAAAATTCAACTTGCATGATGACTATTCACTCACTTTTTACCCACCCATTGTATTAAAATAAATGATTTAGTGTAATGTCATTTACCTTTATTCCCCATTTTAGGATGATGCGAGTGATACAAATTTATTTTTTAATTCAGTGGACAATACATTAATGGTGGCCATTAATGTGTTATCATAATAAATTCATAATAAAATAGCTTAAATTATAAAAGAAATGAATGCCATATCAAAAATTAAATTATAACTATAAAAGGTAAAAAACTTTATCAAATATGTATACAAAGTAAGAAAAATGTATGCGAGATATGTATGTAAAATATATTTCACTACGATAATGGATGTGGAAAGAGAAAATTCCTCGGGAGAGATGTATACCTTACAATTCTCTTTAAATGAAGATGACAAACAAATGGGAAAAATCTATAATTGAGACATTTATGCCTCTAAAATTGAAAAAATGTGACCTACAACTTTTATATCTAAATGTTATCACCAAAAAACAACAATTTTTGGGATAACATGGTACTATCTCTCAACTTATGGGACTTGCTACTTGAGATAGACCTCTGGAGAAGACCAGTTCCTCTACCTATTCCTAATGCTAAATTACTCCTACAATGGGAAATGTAACTATCTAATACTATTCTAACAATCAGAGGGACAAAAAGAAGAGAGAGATTCTTGAAATCAGAAATCCTAAGCTAAGACAGGTGATAACACCAAGAAGAGGGGGAAATATAATCTCAGATGAGTGAAAATGAAAGGAAAATGGAGGAGGAGAGGGCATACATGAGTGTTACAGTCTAAAACAAAATTAAAACTCTCATCTCTATACAACACAACAGAGAAAAACACTATAAAAGAGAATAAAACATACACATTATCCACCATAAATGTAATGTAGAGGTAAAATAATACAATAAAAAAATAGGGAAGAGAATAGCCACAAAACACAGATTTTATTACTTCAAATATATACACATTTCATTACAATAAAGGAGAAAGGAAAAAATCACCATGCATAGATCCAAATCTGAGGCCTGCAATGAAAGATACATAAGTGGAACTTGTATAATGATGCACCAACATTCCAAGAGGGCCAAACCTTTAAAATGGGAATTAATTACAATATATAGAAAATGGGAAAGAGAGTGGAGGGAAAATAGAGGGAAAATTGGATTTCCACATTAAACAACCAACATGATCCATTGAATGTCTAAAAATATATATGTGAACATTGTCAAAACCATTACCCATGATACTTTGCTTGTAGGAGAATGAATGGGAAAAATACCTCATCAAATATGGTGGTTGAGCTATGTGTAACCACTCTTTAATGCTTGGATAGTTTATGAAATTTGGAGTTATAGGGAGAAAATTATGGTCCTCTGATGTTATGGAGCTCAGGAGAGTCACGATATGGTTCCTTGTGGGCTAAAACAGCCTTCTTTAATCCTCTTCTACAAATTACAGAAGAATGGGTCGATCAGAAAACTTGTGACCTGATGGAATAGTTACCTACATGCTTGAATTGTCTGATCTGGCTACAACACTTCCCGTCGTTTCCCCTTCTCTTTTCAATGGATGAGTCACTTCTGTAGAAAACTACAGGAATGTGGGAGTTGTTTCATATTTTCCAACTATACCTACATCAAACAACTTATACGCTTTCTACCTCACTATTGGAAATATTTATCATGCAGGTAATACGATTACCTGAGGAAGTATTCCATTAGTACTTGAAAGAACCAACCCATTCCAAACTTTCAAGTGAGGCAAATCTCTTACCATGGCCCATAAGTTGATGCAGAAAAATGCGGAGCTTAAGAAGAATGAATCGCATAAATCTTCATCTTAAGAAACTCCAAAGTGAAGTTCCCATCCAAGACAAAATCCAACTCGGATAAGTCTTTTCCAATCCGTCAACGTAGTTTTGGTTAAGTCCACTCCTAAAGAAAATTAGGGACTTTTGACATGCATTCGTAACCAATGTACCTATACACCCATAACAGAGACTTATGGCATAGTTTTTAATAAATTTTTTGCTATCTGTGTTCATACCAATCCCACCCATTATGACCCATCGATATATAAGTATATCAAAACCTTATTTTGGATATCAGGATAACGATTATTACTTATAATACCATTGAGTCTAACGGTCATACAAATTGAATAGGTTTCACACTTTCCACAATGTGAAATCAATGTCTTAGATTGACATAGGTTACCTCCACTGGAAGTCGAAAGTCCTAATGCACATCTGAATAAGAATCTTGACATATTTAAACTAAAGATGCTCATCCCACTAAGGGTTGACCCAATGAAGGATGAAATTTCATCCATATCATGGAGACCCTCACATCCATCCATCTCCTACACCAAATCTTGAATGTTCTCTGCAACCACCACTCATACAAATATGCCCACCCTTTTACCTATTGTAAGTTTTCAACTAGAAAGCCTCCACCACCAGCAAATAACCATTGACCTGATGTTAAAAAAAATTACCTTACCTCCATCCCAAGGAGGATGAAGAGTTCAGCTTTATTACCTATTCACGTATCGTGCCTAAGGGATGTTACGACACCATATTGGATGACTTAATACAAAAGTCACTTATCACACTACCACCTCCCATTCTTTTTAGGCCATTAAAAAATGTAAAATTCATTAATCTTTCAAGCCTTCCTAGTAATGACTTTAAGGACTCATTCTATGATATACCATTAAAACATGGGGCCATACCATAGAATGTTGACATATATCAACCTTTTTCTCTATAAAGTTCAAAATATTAGCGGTCATTCCCCCTCTTGAAAAGGAATGGGAACCATTGTTTTTAGGGATGACCTTTGTTGTACATATATGTTTTCAGTGTTGAATTGATCCCCTTCCACTTGAGTGTAGTGGCCCACCCAAAATTCCAATTTTATTATATTAAGAGACCTATGTGTAGGGATATTAGTAGACCAACATGTAGAACTATCATGGTTTCACTTCCCATAAATATCATAAGGATGTAGATTCGAAGAATGAGTAGAATCATGACATGTTCTACCACAATGACTACAAATGTTGTGATGAATCAAATATCTTCCATAAACAAGAATATGAGGTTCACATTAATTTTGAGAAGAAAATTATGGATGCACACTTTATTTGATGAATGTGGGACCCATGGTGTGTTGATATGATTCTACACTATACTTGAGACAACTAATTTCTTTGGTCTATGTTTTTTCTTTGAGAAGTTCTTGGATTTCATTTCCATATTTTCCAAATCCATGTAAATCATAACCCATTTTATTTAACAACTTGAAACTAATACCTTTTGTGTGTTTTTCAAAAATACCAATCACATATTAGAGAATTATCAGGATGTCATGATTAAAAAAGAAAAACATACCTTGCTTTCCATATGCAAGACAAGAATGTGTGTCAATATTGTGGACTCCTAAATCATTCATTCTACAAGGTTAATGAGGGAAAGTGTAGGAAAAAAAATTGTACTAGCATACAGGGGGTAGAATTAAAGGGCCTACAATGATACTTAGGGTCTTGTTGTAATCCCTACACTACATCAACCTAGGGTTTCTAAGGCCCGTAGTCAATATATAGGAAGGAACCCTACTGGGATATAGGTATTTAGGTATGAAGAAGTAGGATCAAAATTAAATGAATTGGAAATGAAAGTGATGGTAACCAAGGAGATGATAATGGATAAGAGTACTATGCTAACTAGCATCTAAACATGTATAATACTAAGCTAACATAGTACAATGAAGAAGGAAATGAACTTATATGTGTCAAATGACAAGATATGGTTAGAGCACTCATCTTATACTTTTAGGGTGGTCACGGAGGCAAGTATCTCTCAAGATAAGAAGTATGGGCCTCCTGAGAGATTCAATATTAGGTGGAGAAGGAGAATACCGTTCCTATCCTAGACTCATTATACATTCACTAATAGTAAAATAATCCCTATAAGAAGATTATCCAATTGAGTTCCAAGAAATATGTAAGATCAACCAAGAGATAGACAAGTAGATGAGAATATGGCAAGGAATAGGATAGTTAACTATAGTTTGAATGATTCTTTCTTTCTTTTCATATGAGTTTCAAATATGGTTAGGGTATATATAGGATGTCATCACCTGTAGGTGATGGCATTAGATTGTTATGGAGAAAAAATAACACCCCTGATTGCTCACAAGTTAATGGTTAAGGCAGTTAGTTTGATTCATCAAACATGGAGTTATCTAAAAGTGTGGGACTTCACGATTGAGATAACCCTTTAGATGAAGGTCGATTCCTATTCCTCTATTCTGATGCACACATCCAAATTGTATAGGATCTACTCTAAAATCTACTTTAACTTTCCAAGGATACAAGATTAATAATATTACAAGAAATTAAACCTAAACTAATAGAGGTGATGCACCAAAACAAATGTTGGACACCTAATTGGCATAGAGATGGAAAATACAATCATATCGAAAAGGATGAAAATACACCATAAATCAATCCACTTATGAGAATCCACTAACCTTTAAACACAAACCATTAAACATGTAATACAATAACCATGCATAGATAACCAATATTACAATGAGAGATCAGAAGAATACAATGAGCACAAAAGGGTTTAAATTCATCCATAGACGTATATTATTGCTCCATAGATTTGATACAATTACTTACAATGGCCAAGAGGTAAAAAGTTTTATTACAAATTGAATGGGAGGTTTTATCTCAACAAATTAACTTACAGATAAGAGAAGAAAGGAGGGTGCAAAGAAAAAATTATCCAACTTTAGAACAATGCCCCTCCTTACAATATATAGGAGGAATGAGAGAAGGGAGAGGGAAGAAACTTGAAATATTGCTTCAAGAACCCTAAAATTCATTAAAAACACCTGCAACAATGATGGGTGCCTGTACGTACCTGAAATTATAGGGTACTGCACCACCGAAACAAAGTAACACGTGCCCCAATGATGATACAGGTCTCCTCGCAAGGTGTTCAGGATCCAGAAAAGCTCTCCAAGTATGCGTTATCATCCCGCATGCCCCGCTTAGCCCCCGCATGCTTTGTTTTTCCCTTTTCCCCTCTTTCCTTTTCCTTTTTCTCTTCAGTTACGAAACCGCCACCCTGGATAGGGCGGCAGTCCTGTAACCGCCACCCTGCTCAGGGTGGCGGTCCTTCACACATTTTCCAGAATGCTCTTTTAACATGACTCACATAAAATTCAATGTTTACCAACTTTTTTTCACTGCCTTGGGCTTGCATTAATGATTCTGGTTCCCTGGAATAGTGTTTTTCCATTGTTTATAGTTTAAGAGATCAATTTGGTTTTTACCTTGGGTAAATGCAAATGATATAAATAGTTGGCTTGTGCTCAAGCAAATGGCCCCTCAAATTTGCCTCTGAATTTCTCATTGCAATAGATTAGTCTTTCATTTTTCTTAGAATTCTTAGTTTCATTCATTGCATGCCTGGTTAATTTTGCCTTGTTGTTAGGAAGCCACATATCCATCTTGTGTAATTGTTGTTATCACTTCATCCAAATCAATTGGAATAGGATAGTTTGTTTTCAATAGGAAGCCATTAAATTTGCAGGTTTTGTTCTTCAAATAGGATAGTTTCAGGTTCTAGACATTTTATGTTGCATGACTTGCAATAAATCCCGCTAGAAATTGCATAATCCAAGCTCTGTACTCTTGCGCTATCTTTCTCCTACTCACATTGTATTCAGTCTGTATCCTAAGCTTCCTTTGTTCCAATATCTACTTTTGTTGATGCTAGCATTACACACTTTTTTGGATCCATGTGAGGATGAAGGAGTGAGGAGATCACACTGAGGGGACAAAATCACACACACCATCAGATTCGCCACTGTTCTGTAGAATCCATGTTCTAGATTTCAAAGTTCTAATTAGGAGCATATCAAATAGAGTAGCCAATCACATTATTTCAGTCAATTCTACTTTCGACATTGCCAGGGAAGCTGTGGGGATTGATAGTTTCTTAGAGACTATGATTCATTCCTCACTTTTGAGGTATGATCGAGAGTCTTTCAAATAGATTAGATCAATTATTTCATTATTTAGAATAGATTTACAACTGCACAGGCAAGTAGCTATACTCGGTTGCTTTGTTTGTTTTAAATTCATCATTAGATTAATTGTCAATTTCTAGATATATTAAAATAGCTGCTCCTTCAATTTCATTCATATAAATTCATCAGAAAAATACAAAAATAGAGAAGTCATATATGCTATAGATACGCTTTACATAGTTAATTTCAATTTACTGCATTTGGATTTACGTTGTTGCTTTTTGTATAACAATCACGGGACCTAGAGAGCCCAGAGAATACGTATTCGAGCCAATCATGCTCCAACCCAATCTCGTCACAGCAATAACTGGATATAGATCAGAATCTTAGGATCCAAGTCTTCCAAACAACAAAAAATCTACAACAGATCAGCCCCCAGTTAAGCGGGTTAAATATAGAAGATGACTAAGCACACACGTTTTGATCAAATAAAACAAACTAGAGATTACCCTAGATATATACCCGTGTGTCTGTGGAAGGGTTTGAAAGAGAGAAAACATTCGGTTGTGATCCTTCGGTCCCACAGCTAGACGCAGGAGACACTCTCATAGATATAGATACCAGCTTAAGAATTCAGGTTGCACGAACACCTGTGAGATACTCTGAAAAGATCACACAACTACTAATTCTGAATATAGAGGCTGAGAAAGCATATGACTATTGGATACTAGGGATTAGGGACTCAATCCGTACATGACCATAGCAGTACCACAACAAACACGAATCTATGGTTGTGACCCACAAGTCCCACAACCCAACGAATCTATAGGTGAATTAGACATAGATGCTGGCCTACGTACATTAGTATTCAGATCTACTCCACTTCCACCTATCATCATTGAATAGTTATCCTTATTGGACATAGCAGCTAACGAAGCTAAGGAGTTTTGGACTAGGCGAGAGAATCACCCATAGAGTCAATAATATTTACCATCCACCCTATGACCTTATCTAGAGACATACACAAAACTATCCCAGGTCATTTTCCATGTATTCCACAACCCATAGACTGAATCACGCCAGAGCTCAATATTGATTGGATCCTTCAAGCAGTCATCCTTACTGATCAATCTATCACACTAGTTCAGGTTAGGAGGGCCTTCTTTGCCTTAGATTCACAATTTCCATTAGTGCGCGTCGAAGACATCAGATTGCCTAACTAGTTTGTCTACATCCCATGCATATTCAATCCCCACTGGCTATCTCGGCATGACCTCGGGTAGTCGGGTGCGAGGAAAAGTTACTTGTAGATTCCCACACTCGCTCTTCACTTTTCCATCATACAAAATTGGTGAACCCGACGTGAAACTTTCTACTTTCTGATTCAGAGTCATATTTCTACTAACATTTATTTCATCTTATCTACCTCATCGGCTTCACCATCACCTTCACCTTTTCCCATTATTCTGCGGGTATTCATATACCCCCCGAATATGTTAGGATTCGATGCATATGGTAGACCTCTCTTACGTCTTGAGGCATACTACGCTCAACTGAATAGATAGTCATCGCCCTCACTCTCAGTATGGGGTGACAACTATTCAGATAACCAATTATCAACAAAAACTCCATTGCCAAGGGTCAGATATAACTCATCTTTCCAAATAGAAGAGTTGGATTAGCTCACTCAAACACAACAAACAGAGCCTTTAGGTTCGAACAATATGACGCTCACAGGAGAATCTAGTTCCTCTCCTCAGGTACTACTTTGACCACAAATTAGTAGACAAGCTGACCCATACCTAGTTTTAGATGATGAACATTCGATACATTATGCCAGGAACGAAAAATATTCTCCAAATATCAACCTACCTATAGGAGGTTTACAAACACAACCCGAAGTCTCTTTTCAAGAAAATACCTCCATGCCACATCGTATAGGAAATGCCCTCGGGGAAACTTGGCAAGGTAGTGTTCAGTTCATAGCAGGATATCACATGCCTATATAACACCAAGATATACAACAAATGCCACTAAGGCAAAATACCATGACTTCACCAAATGAAGTCATTTCAATGTTAGTAGAAAAAGTGAGGGGGTTAGAACTTGCTTAGGCAAATCACCATTCTCAATTCATGCAGGTAGGAAATTCTAATCCTCCACACCATCCTAGCTAGGTATACCTCCTCATAGGAATAGGCATGTTAGGCATGACCCCTCAGTATTCACAATAAAGCCCAGCAAGAACTACCATTTCTAACACCATTCTGACACCTCCCGGTCTAGTACAAAATAATCCATTCTTGGACAATACCCCTTCATACTTAAACATGTACTCCAAATCACCACAAGGGGATATGTTCTCCTCTCCTGGCATGGTTCCTCAAACACAAGGGTTTCCTTATGCCCCCGCCAACATGTACGCTATGCCATATCAACAACCCAATCCACCTCCACTCGCTCAACAAGCACCATCAATGGTCGAAACATATGCTATAGGGACATATTCAGAATACTTGAAAGAGCCCTTAGATTTCACCATACGAAGTGTCATGCTTCCAAGACCTCATCCCGATTTACCCAAATACAAAGGTGAGGGAGATCCGAATGCACATATCAAGGCTTATGCCACAGCCATCTGAGAACTACTCACTTGGGATGGGGTTGTTGCTAAAATATTTCCCAAAACCTTGGAAGGTATCACTCTCGATTGGTATTATAGAATACCTGAGGCTTCCATCCATTCATTCAAACAACTCATTTCATAGTTCATCAAGGCATTTGACATGAACAAACTATTAATAACAGGAATCAGGGAATTCTTGCACATAAAGTAGGAACACAATGAATCCGTTGCTCATTTCATCCAAAGGTGGTGTATAGTTCTTGATTCTTTAGCCAGTGCTCCAAATATGGACTAAATGGAACTATGTGATTTATTCCTTCATTCTCTCAGCAGAGAAGTGAAGGAGGAAGTCAAGAAGTTCCCACTAAAGACTTACGATGAAGTACTTGAAAGCACTCTCTGAATAGATCAAGCGATATAGATAGCAGTCATAAGACATATGGAACAAACGAGAGGTTAATCACCACCAGCTAGAATACTACGTCTTATTCTACTACCACAAGCATCAATCAAGGACCTAAAATCCTTAATAGAAATCATGGAGTGACAACAGATGGGGTAATTGATCAGGCCAAAAGGGTAAATGTTGTGAATACTCCACCACTAAAAAACAACCAACGAAACAACAATTTTACCCCAAAAGTCAATAAAGTGGATTTTAATCATCCACAACAACAACAACAACAATGGCGAAACCCTACACAGGGTCCAAGCCAAAACTCAACTGGATATCAAAATCAAATCCAAAACCAAAAACAATAAATGCAAAACTTTAATCCTAATAGGCAATAGTTTGATCATAGTTTTAGGCCATAGTATACACCAAGTCAACAAACCAGGAAGTACAATCCTAACTCGTATTGTGGTTTTCAAAAAATCTGAGGCCATGACACTAGAACATGCCGTGACTATAATAAATTCATGCAACATTTGCCAGAGGAACAAAGACAACTTTTTATAGATATGTTCTTGGTAGATCCTACGTCACCAGCACCAAATACTTTTACAGGGGCAGTTTCCCCTCAAAATGCACCCTTAAGATCTTTAATGATCCACTCCCAAATCACAACAATAACAAGTTAAATCCAAATGGGATAAACAAGGGTGAAATTACTGGAAACAATGATCATGAAGCCTCAACTTCACTGAATCCATTAGTTGTACCACAATTAGGAAGTCAGCCATGACCTAAGATAGTCGGTTTAGTGGAGTTAGATGCCAAACTACCTATAGAAGTTGTAACACGGACACGAGATTATTCCTCTCAGCTAAGTCCAAGGTACCCGCTAGAAATAGACAATATCCAACAAGTATTAATAAAACCCATGGGTGCTTATGATTTAATTAATGATCTAACGAAAACTTTCTCGTACATCTCCTTTTTGGATTTATTGAAGAACTCCCTTGCCCACAGAGCTTCTCTTTTAGAAGCATTGGGTTTAGGTCATCTAATTAACATCACTCCACTTCCTGAAACACATGTAAACCATATAGACTTTGATATCCACCCTCTGGGGTAGCTGGATAGGGACACCAAATTCATATTCGAAGTAAACAAAATGCCAACACATGCTGAGATTACACGCCGAGGTGATCCAGCCTTACATTTGCAAGTATTGGTTTATAACAATTATGTAAAACGAGCGATGGTTGACGATGGGGAAGCAGTTAACATAGTCCCTTTATCTTTCCTTCAAAAGCTAGGGTATGGAGAAATGAATTTTTCCACGATGTGAAATACACTAAGAGGCTATGATAGCCTTAAAGCCACCTCAATTGGAACCATAATACTACCGGTCACCTTAGGGCCCAAAACAATCCTGGCTGAATTTTATATTATAGATCGGGAAACTAACTATAATATGATCCTCGACTGACCATGGATACACTGTATGAAGGCTATCCCTTCTATGTTATTTCAAGAAGTAAGATTCTTGCATTTAGGAAAGATGTTCATAGCCAAAGGTGATCCAAAACCATTTGATATACACCTGGATGACCTAAAGAAAGACCAAATGTGCACTCAGAGTTTGAACTCCCAACAAACCAACTAGATAAACCTACCAGCCTGAAACTACAAGAAAAGTTGGTACCTACGACAGATCTTGAAACTATGAGCCTAGCCAAGACAATCCCAGCCCTCAAAGATGAGGCTAAGATTGTAGAAACAGTATCGTTAGGAACTACTGCAAAAATTGTTGAATTTCTAGAACAGGATCTACCAATGTTCCTACCATTTGATTCGGTAGGCATGGGATACACCCTAGGTGTTGGTTCTCTCCCAGCAGTAAATCTCTACATGGTATAGGTAGAAGATGTTAACACAACAAATATCCCAGAGTCCATATTCCCAGCTAAGTATTGGACTCTCCATTTCGATGGAGCTAAATGTCATTATGGAGTTGGGGTAGGTGTAATTGTTATCTCTCCTGAGGGAAGAGTCCTACCATTTACCTTTAAACTAAATTTTAAATTACAAACAATGGCGTTTAGTATGAATATCTCCTCCTTGGCCTCATCTTAGCTAAGAGAATCGATGTTGATAACATCAGAGTGTTGGGAGACTCGCAATTAGTAGCAAACCAAGTTTCTGAGATGTATGAAACCAGAGCTGAGCACTTAAAACTCTACAAAACAGTTGTACTGAATTTAAGCAAGGAGTTTGACTTCATATCAATTGAAGCAATCCCGCGAGAACAAAATCTTCTCACCGATTCAATAGCAACCTTAGCATCGTGCTTTACTCCAAACAGTAAGTTAGAAGATACCCGTTCCATGGTATCCCTTCGTACTGAACCACTGATAAAAACAATGTCAAATCCTCTTTTAAATGGAAATGAAAACAAATCTACTATCATAGACCACATCGATAGTGATGCAACCACTCTTGATTTCTTAAATTCCTATGCAGCGTTACATCTCACCCATCACGTGGTAGATTTATCCCTAATCCCGCATTCATCCTCCTACTTCAGAAATCCCATGACAGAGCTTCCCCCACAAAAGGAACTTAGCATATACACAGTCGAAAGCAAAGACGATTTGAAATTACCTCCAGCCCCGCTTAAGTTTGAAGAAGGTAACGCTTCTCTAATTGAAGAAACAATCGATATTAATATCAGAACAGAAGATGAACCAAGGATATTGAAGTTAGGATCCTCGTTAACTCCATCGGAAGTAGAAATACACACTCAAATCCTCAAAGAAAATTGGAAGGATTTTGCATTTAATTATAAGGAAATGACAGGGGTTGCACCACACATTGTGGTACACAACCTCATCACTAAATTAGATGCAAACTCGATTAAACAAAAAATCAAGACTAATGAAACCTAAGGTAGCTCTCATGGTAAAAGAGGAGGTAACAAAACTCCTCCCATAGGATTCATCAAGCCAGTCGATTACTCTCAGTGGATATCTAATATTGTTCCCATTCTCAAAAAGAATGGGAAGATACGCATCTGCATAGACTTCTAAGAAATTAACAAGGCGTGTCCTAAAGATGACTTCCGTTATTGTCCATAGATGTCATTGTTGATGCAAGAAATGGATTTGAGCTATTGTCTCTCATGGATGGATTCTCGGGATATAATGAAATCATAATATCTAAACAAGATCAAGATAAAACCATTTTATAACTCCTTGGGGAACCTATTGCTATGTTGTTATGCCATTCGGACTCAAGAACGCTGGCGCTACATACCAGCGGGCTATGACGTATATATTTCATGATCTTATTCATAAAATTGTGGAATCCTATGTAGATGACTTGTTGGCCAAGGCCAAGAAGCGTTGTGACCATCCAGAAGTGCTTCGCATCATTCTTTCACGTCTGATAGAATACAGAGTCACACTAAATCTAGAAAAATGTGTCTTTGGTGCAACAAGAGGAAAGCTCCTAGGTTACATTATATCATCATGAGGGATCAATGTGGACCCAACCAAAATTAAGGTTGTTCTCGAAATGGTCCCACCTTCAGATGAATCTGGAATCAAATCATTTCTCAGAAAAGCTTGGTGCAATCCGGAGATTCATCCCGGACTTAAGTTTCGCCATTCATACAATCAACAATCTACTCAAGAAATATTATAGTATTGATTAGACCGAAGATTGTAATAAATCTTTCGACGCAGTCAAGTGTTTCTTGTTATCACCACCTACGTTAATGCCACCTAAGATAGATCGCCTATTAATTTTGTATTCGCGAGCTACCAATGTCTCGCTAGCCTGTATGCTGGCTCAAGAAGACAATGACATGAGAGAACGTGTGATCTATTTCATTAGCTGAACATTGCTCGACTATGAAACACATTATACACAGGAAGAATGAGAATGCCTTTCCATAGTCTTTACAACCAAACACTTAAGACATTACATGCTAAATCAAGAAACAAAGTTCATTGTAAAGACAAAGCATTCACGAACTTTCCTCATGCAAGGGTCCTTGTCTAAAAACGCTGGACGACTTTATAACCTTAATGGGGGAGTTTGAACTAACGTTTATAAATCAAAAGTCTGTTAAAGGACAAATCATCACGGATTGGTTAGCTGATAACCCACTAGACAGAGGCAATCTAGTAGATCTGGAATTTCCTGGATGAATGTGTATACTACATCAAAAACAGACCTCCCATCTCTGAGTGTCCCTGGTATACTGATATTATTAATTACATCATGGATCATACATATCCGGAAGGTGTTACATCACAACAAAGAAGGTGGTTACACATTATTGTAGCCAAATACGTCGTTATAGAGCAAGTGCTCTATCGAAAAGCATTCGATGGAATGCTTCTAAGATGTGTCGACACAGAAGAATCCAAGAAGATTCTCCATGAATCTCACAGTGGAATGTGTGGAGGCCACTTCAGTGGCCATGCCACCGCTTGTAAAATACATCGAATGGGCTACTTTTGGCCTACTTTAGAACACGACGTAGTAGATTTTGTATGAAGGTGTCATAAGTGCAAAGAATTCTCCCACGAGATTCACATGCTAGCACAAGCTCTACAACCAATCGCTACTCCATGGCCCTTTTCTACGTGGGGCTTTGATTTGATATGGAAGTTCTCTCCCTCATCTACAGATGGCCATAATTTTATAATCACGGCCACCAAATATTTTACAATGTGGGTAGAGGCCATGCCTCTCACTATTGTACCAGGTTCTGTAATTACCAAGCTCATTTTGAACCAAATCATTTACAGGTACAGTGTCCTACAAATCATTATCTCAGACAATGGAACTTCTTTTAAGAATGATGAAGTTCGTGATTGTGCAATAAATTGAAAATAAGCCATCATACGGCCTCCTTGTATTACCCCCAAGCCAATGGACAAGCTGAATCAACAAATAAAATGTTAAAAGCCATTCTCCTTAAAACGGTGAAAGAAAACAAACGAGATTGGCATTTGAAGTTATATCCGGCCTTATGGGCCCACCGAACCTCAATAAGAACACCACCAAGAGTGACTCCTTTCTCGCTAGTATTCGGGGTAGAAGTAGTTCTCCCACTTGAGGTTGAAATACCCTGTCTCCGTATCTCATTACAAGGGATCCTGGATGAAGATGCTTACAGAGAAGCACGTCTTTCCCAACTAGAAATCCTAGATGAAGCTAGGTTAGATACCGAACAGCGGCACAGAGTCTATGTTGACAAGATGTGCCGGCAATATAACAAGAAGGTCTATGAACAAGACATATATGAGGGTGATCTAGTTCTAAGGATAGATAGCCAGATCGAAAAAAAGACTGGCGAAGGAAGGAAGTTCCGGCCCAAATGGTTGGGCCCATACCGAGTCATGAAGGACTACGGAAATGGTGCATATCTCTTATGCACACTGGAGGGTGAGGAATTTGGTGAAACGGTCAATTCCCTACACCTTAAATTATTCTATGCATAAGAAACCAGCACTACTTGTATAATTATAGCTACATTGCATCTTCATATAGTTATGATCATTTTGTCCACTTGTTTTGTACAACTTTGTGATCGAGGAATTTATTCTTAAAAGTAATTTATTACAAACTTCATGATGGTATTGGCATAAACACTCTAATCATACTTCTCCATTTTCATGATATCATCAACTATTTCGGAATCATTTCATCAAACAAAGTTAGCTATGACAAAGTCTTAACGGTAACTATACAAAGATCTGCATGCTTGTTCTCACTTTTGGTTTCTTCTTAGGATAGGTGTCTTGCCTATGGTCTGTTCTAGAAGCTGCATCATGTCACATCTATCCCTTATGAATATCTCTTTGGAAGTAAGAGCATGCTGACATTTTACTCAAAGTAAACAAGTCAAGTATAAATCAAACAGAAAATTTTAAATTTACACATTTCCTTGCCCCACCAACCTTTGGTGATGAGCCTGCGTCTCTTACTAGTGACGTAGGGTTGGGAAAGGATGGAAATGCCCTTACTCATCTATGCCTTGCCTAAGGTGATAAACCCACGCTTCTTACTAGTAGCATGGGGTAAGGTGTGGCGAGTCCTCTTGACAAACAAACGTAAAAGGTCATAAAATCTTGAAGTCTTGAGTCAAAAACAAATGAATCGGATGTCCAAAATTCCAAGAGAATTAAAAATCCTAAAAACCCAAATTTTTTCTACCATGTGGCCATCTACGGATCTAAGTCTAGATAAACCGCAAAGCAAGTTACATCCCAAAATATGGAGTCACTCAAGTAGAGTAGGCTTGTAGCATCCTAATTTGGTTCCACCAAAGCTTTTTCTATCTTTCATCACTATCATTTGAACACATTTCATAACTTGTGCCCTTTCCACTTCTCGGTGATGAGCCCTCGCATCTTACTAGTTGCGTGGAGTTAGGAGTAGGGGCAGGTTTATCTGCTCATCATACTGGCTTATCTTCACCACTTTGCCAAAACAGATATGAAGTATCAAAATTGCTTAAAGAAGCTAAAATTTCAAAATCACATTATATCTACATTATCATATATCAACATCATGAAATACAAAAAGAAAGTAGACACTTGTATCATTTGTTCTCCATTGCATACATTCTAAAAAGCATATAAGCATAACATCATAGTTCACATGAGGAAATGGAAATGCAAGCAAAGCCATAAATGCCAAGAGTCTGATCCAAAAAGAATATATATATATATATATATATATATATATAATATATATAAATGATCAAAATTCCTGTACAATGCCATCATGCGCTAAGCATGGACAAAACACTCAAAGAGCTCGAGAAGCACAAAAATATCATACAAAAATATAAGAGAGCCAAGTGGCTTCTCAACCCCTATGAGACCCCTCTGAAGGTGTATGCCCATGCCTAGGACTCCGGCTACGCTGACGTTCTGAGTGCACGGAGGGCTCAAGATCCCAAGGGGCAGCTACAGTCTCGCCATGAGAATGACTCCTCATCAGGCGCTCTGCTGTCCTATACCCTACTAGCTCAGTACGGAGGGTAGATACCATCCTAGCCACATGCCAGATAGGGGAAAAGACGTTAGTATGTCTGCCAGCTACTGAGGGCTCCCCTGCATCCACAGACATCTCTGCACGGGTCCTCTCCATGGGGATCATCAGGGTATCGGTGCATACCCTGCGAATCAAGTCTCACCACTCATCGGTGGTCTCTTCAAACAAAGGAGAAAACGAATTAGAAATAAAACAAGAGATAAACACAAGTATAAACAAAAGGAGATATGGAAATTAAGGCAATCCTAACTCAAAGCAAAGAGGAAGATAACTTACTCGGATCACCAGGCCTCCAGGATGGATCTCTAGGGTCAGCACCTACCACAAATGCCGCCACTGATTGAGGTGCTCCCCCCGTGGCTGGAGTGAATAGCATCCTGCAACATGGACTCATCCTCCCCACCATGGCCCTGGGAGAGTGGCTCCTCTGAAACCAGAGTCACCCTCTCTGCACTCTGCTCTGCCCTCTCTGCCTGCATGATATCCTGAGTGTAATGCCACTCAGGATCACTATCCTCCTGAGTCTCCTCCTCTGTCTCTCCCCCTATGAAATCCTCAGACTCAGATTCTATGTCGATGGGGTCATCATGCTATGGGTAGGACCCACGGCAATCTGAAGTAAGGGTGCCTGAGGAGCACCGGCTCTCCCTCAGGCACATACTACCCGCCTAGCCACAATAGGAACGCCAGGGGTAACAACTATCCAACCCCGGCCTCTAGGACCCCCTCTGGCCTCTCGAACTAACCTATATACTGGCACTACCAGGGGAAGCATGCCCATGTAAGGTAGGCCAAACTGCTGAGGAACTCGGCCAAACAGGTGTATCTCCACTCACCCTACTCTATCAATGAGTTGCCATGTGGTGGAGCAAGAGATCAAAGTAAGAGCCTCCTCACCATAAGCCTGCCATGGCCTGATATGGTGTGGCCTCCATGTTCATCAGTGGTCAGAGAAGCAACTGGCTGATGAGGTGCTCTGAGCACCGACATGTCTGTCCATCTGACTTGCCCTCATAGCTCTAGGATCTGTCACCTCTACACCTCTACCATAAGGGATGAAGCGCTCGTAAACCCAACTCATAACCAGGGTCGGGTGGCTCAAAGACTACCCCTATAAATGGACTACCCTATACAAGTCATGGTAGGTAGTCCCAAGTATATTTTGCTCCCCAGGCGTAAATCCGGCCATGTCCCTCGATCTGTGCAATGATGGGGGACCAGCAGTATAGTAGTGTGTCTCCTCCCTTGTCCCCGATCAATCTCGAGGCAAGGATCCCCATAATGGCTTGGCGAAGCAAGGGGATGGGAAAACTAGGAATAGACCAAACTCTGACCCCCTTCTTCAAACCTGTGGAGATGACTGCATCTCCCATGTAAGAGGCCCACTGTGCTATCTGGGCCCGTGAACCTACTGTCTCAAGAGTAAGACATCTCCCGATGATCGGGACCCCCAATATACGATAGACATCCTCCAAAGTGATGGTCCACTCACCTCGGACCCCTGGTAATCGGAAGGTGTTCCGATCAGCATCCCAATAGGAAAATAAGTCACAGAGTATGTGACTGGATGGTGTAACATGTGGAACCCGTGATATACGTAGTATACCGGCCCTCTGAAGAGTGTCCTACTCGTCCTAAGAAAGGGCATCTAACACTGCTGGGAGCCAGTCACACTCTCTCTCTCTCGGCTCCACCGAATGTACTCCTCCCTCGCCTGCATACACCCAAAAACACACAAAATAGAGCAAGTTAGCATCCAAATGACATTAGAAAAATCATGAAAACACATAAAGATGCTAAAAATGCAAAAACAATTTCAAACAAGTGTTCTTTTGGCATTCTATGAAGAACCACCGCCCTGAGCAGGGCGGCGGTTTCGCAACTGCCGCCTTAAAGGTGGTGGTCTTGTAACCACCACCCTGAACAAGGGTGGCAGTCACGTGACCACCACCCTGTTCAGGGTGGTGGTCGTGTCCCAAAAACCCACGTGGGTTTAGTAACTTAAAAAGGCCAGAAAACATGGAAAAAGACCATTTTAACTAAAAACAAAGCCTACCCAGTAGGTGCCCCCCTAGATGGACCTTTTAAACCTAACATTTTCAAAAATAACCCCCCCACGACAAAGATTTTAGCATTTTAAAAGTTTGGAGGTAAAAACGATAAATTGAGGAAAACTAACCTGTGATCTCGTGGGCTGATGATCTACTCGTGGAGGCATGATCGCTATCTCGTCAAGAACGTTTTGACTCTACTCTCGTGAGAAACCGTCACCGTGGGTCCCAGATAGCTCATAATCAATCAAATCAACATGCGCAAATGAATAGGAAAATGGGCCCACTTTCATATATATAGCAGCCTGACTTGTCTTAAATTCCCTTTTCACAGGTTTGAAGCGCCGACAGAGGTAAGTTCTTACCCCCGCACAAATGGTACGTCCTCATTTCATGTTATTTTAGCATTTATTTTCTAATCTATTTTGTCTATCTGCACTTGATTCCCTTTTCATTTTGCAGGTGGCGGAATTTTGGATGGCGTCATTGCGACACACGGACGTATCAGGTATAACTTCCAACTTCCCATTTCGGGACTGCCATACTCGGACCCACCATTTTACACCTCTTCATGGCTAAAACACTTCTCCGAGGGGGCAATATGTACGTACCCAAAATTGTAGGGTACTGCACCGCTGGAACAACGTAACACGTGCCCCAATGATGATACAGGTCTCCTCGCAAGGTGTTCGGGATCCAGAAAAGCTCTCCAAGTATGTGTTATCATCCTGCATGCCCCGCTTAGCCCCCGCGTGCTTTTTTTTTCCCTTTTCCCCTCTTTTCTTTGCCTTTTGCTCTTCAGTTATGAAACCGCCGCCCTGCCTGGGCGGTGGTCTCGTGACCACCACCCTAGACAGGGTGGTGGTCCTGTAACCGCCGCCCTGCTCAGGGCAGCGGTCCTTCACGCATTTTCCAGAATTCTCTTTTAACACGACTCACATAAATTTCAACATTTACCATCTTTTTTTCACCGCCTTGGGCTTGCATTAATGATTCTGGTTCCCTGGAATAGTGTTTTGCCATTGTTTATAGTTTAAGAGATCAATTTGGTTTTTACCTTGGGTAAATGCAAATGCTATAAATAGTTGGCTTGTGCTCAAGCAAATGGCCCCTCAAATTTGCCTCTGAATTTCTCATTGCAATAGATTAGTCTTTCATTTTGCTTAGAATTCTTAGTTTCATTCATTGCATGCTTAGTTAGTGTTTCTTTGCTGTTAGGAAGCCACATATCCATCTTGTGCAAGTGCTGTTATCATTTCATCCAAATAAATTGGAATAGGATAGTTTGTTTTCAATAGGAAGCCATTAAAGTTGTAGGTTTTGTTCTTCAAACAGGATAGTTTCAGGTTCTGGATGTTTTATGTTGCATGACTCGCAATAAATCCCGCTAGGAATTGCATAAGCCAAGCTCTGTACTCTTGCGCTATCTCTCTCCTACTCGCATTGTATTCAGTCTGTATCCTAAGCTGCCTTTGTCCCAATATCTACTTCTGTTGATGCTAGCATTACACGCTTTTCTGGATCCACGTGAGCACGAAGGAGTGAGGAGATCACACTGAGGGGACAAAATCACACACACCATCGGATTCACCACTATTCTGCAGAATCCAGGTTCTAGCTTTCAAAGTTCTAATTAGAAGCATATCAAATAGAGTAGCCAATCACTTTATTTCAGTCAATTTTACTTTCGATATTGCCAGGGAAGCTGTGGGGATTGATAGTTTCTGAGAAACTATGATTCATTCCTCACTTCTGAGGTAGGATCGAGAGTCTTTCAAATAGATTAGATCAGTTATTTCATTGTTTAGAATAGATTTACAACTGCACAGGCAAGTAGCTATACTCGGTTGCTTTGTTTGTTTTAAATTCGTCATTAGATTAATTGTCAATTTCTAGATATATTAAAATAGCTGCTCCTTCAATTTCATTCATATAAATTCATCAGAAAAATACAAAAATAGAGAAGTCATATATGTTATAGATACACTTCACATAGTTAATTTTACTTAGATGCATTTGGATTTACATTGTTGCTTTTGTATGACAATCACGGGACCTAGAGAGCCCAGAGAATACGTATTCGAGCCAATCGTGCCCCAACCCAATCTCATCACAGCAATAACTGATATAGATCAGAATCTTAGGATCCAAGTCTTCCAAACAATGGTAAACTTACAACAAATCAGTTCCCAGTTAAGCGGGTTAAACATAGAAGACGACAAAGTGCACACATTTTGGTCAAATCAACCAAACTACAGATTACCCTAGATATATATCCACATGACTGTGGAAGGGTTTGAAAGAGAGAAAACATTTGGTTGTGATCCTTTGGTCCCACAGCCAGACGCAGGAGACACTCTCACAGATATAGATACCAGCTTAAGAATTCAGGTTGCACGAACACCTGTGAGATACTCTGAAAAGATCACACAACTATTAATTCTAAATATAGAGGCTAAGAAAGCATATGACTATTGGATACTAGGGATTAGGGACTGAATCTGCACATGACCATAGCAGGACCACAACAAACATGAATCTATGGTTGTGACCCACAAATCCCACAGCCCAACGAATCCATAGGTGAATCAGACATAGATGCTGGCCTACGTACATTAGTATTCAGATCTACTCCACTTCCACCTATCATCATCGAACAGTTATCCTTGTTAGACATAGCAGCTAACGAAGCTAAGGAGTTCTGGACTAGGCCAGAGAATCACCCATAGAGTCAATTATATTTACCATCCACCCTATGACCTTATCTGGAGACATACACGAAACTATCCCAGGTCATTTTCCACGTATTCCACAACCCATAGACCGAATCACGCCAGAGCTCGATATTGATTGGAGCCTTCGAGAAGTCATCCTTGCTGATCGATCTATCACACCAGTTCAGGTTAGGAGGGCCTTCTTTGCCTTAGATTCACAATTTCCACTAGTGCGCGTCGAAGACATCAGATTGCCTAACTAGTTTGTCTGCATCCCACATGCATATTCAATCCCCACCGGCTGTCTCGGCACGACCTCGGGAGGTCGGGTGCGAGGAAAAGTTACTTGTAGATTCCCATGCTCACTTGTCACTTTTCCATCGTACAAAATTGGTGAACCCGACGTGAAACTTTCTACTTTCTGGTTTGGAGTCAGATTTCTACTGGTTCTTTTAAATTAAATGACCTTTTCTTTTCCGTCACATCTTTACTACCTCATCAGCTTTCACCATCACCTTTTCTCCTTTCCCATTATTCTGTGGGTATTCATATACCCCCCGAATATGTCAGGATTCGATGCATATGGTAGGCCTCTCTTAGGTCTTGAGGCATACTACGCTCAACTGAATAGACAATCATCACCCTCGCTCTCAGTATGGGGTGACAACTACTTCAACTAACCAGTTGTCAACACAAACTCCAAAGGTCAGATATAGCTTATCTTTCCGAATAGAGGAGTCGGATCAGCTCACTCAAACACAACAAACAGAGCCTTCAGGCTCGAACAATATGATGCTCATAGGAGAGTCTAGTTCGTCTCCTCAGGTACTACTTAGACCACAAATTAGTAGACAATCTGACCCATACCTAGTTTTAGATGATGAACATTCAGTACGTTATGCCAGGAATGAACAACGCTCTCAAGTATGTACCCACCTATAGGAGGTTTACAAACACAACCCGAGGTCTCTTTTCAAGGAAATACCTCCATGCCACTACATATAGGAAATTCCCTCGGGAAACTTGGCAGGGCAGCGATCAATTCATAGCAGGATATCACATGCCTATACAACACCATGATATACAACAAATGCCACTAAGGAAAAATACCGTGACTTCACCAAATGAAGTCATTTCAACGTTAGTAGAAAAAGTGAGGGGGTTAAAACTTACTCAGGAAAATCACCATTCTCAACTCATGCAGGCAGGAAATTCTCCTCCACACCATCCTAGCCAAGTAGACCTCCTCACAGGAATAGGCACGTTAGGCGTGACTCCTCATTATTCACAACAAACACCAACTAGAGCTGCCATTTCTAACACCGTTCTGATACCTCCCAGTCTAGTACAAAACAATCCATTATTGGACAATACCCCTTCATACTTAAACATGTACTCCAAATCACCACAAGTGGACATGTTCTCCTCTCCCAGCATTTTTACTCAACCACAGGGGTTTCCTTATGCCCCTACCAGTGCATACGCTACGCCATATCAACAACCCATTCCACCTCCACTCCCTCAGCAGGCACCATCAATGGTCGAAACCTATGCGATAGGGACATTATTCAGAATATTTGAAAGAGCCTTTAGATTTCACCATACGAAGCGTCATGCTTCCAAGACCTCTTCCTGATTTTCCCAAATACAAAGGTGAGGGAGATCCGAATGCACATATCAAGGCTTACGCCACAGCCATTCGAGAATTACTCCCTTGGGATGGGGTTGTTGCTAAAATATTTCCCAAAACCTTGGAAGGTATCGCTCTCGATTGGTATTATAGAATACCTGAGGCTTCCATCCATTCATTCAAGCAACTCGTTTCAGAGTTCATTAAGGCATTTGACATGAACAAACTATTAAGAATAGGAATCAGGGAATTCTTGCACATTAAGCAAGAACACAATGAATCTGTCACCCATTTCATCCAGAGGTGGCGTACAGTTCTTTATTCTTCGGCAAGTGCTCCAAATATGGACCAAATGGAACTATGTGATTTATTCCTTCATTCTCTCAGTAGAGAAGTGAAGGAAGAAGTCCAGAAGTTCCCACTAAGAACTTACGATGAAGTACTTGAGAGCGCTCTCCGAATAGATCAAGCGGTAATTGATAGTGGTCGCAAAACATATGGAGCAAACGGGAGGTTAATCACCTCCAACCAGAACACTACAACTTATCCTACTACCACAAATGTCAATCAAGGACCTAAAATCCTTAATAAAAATCGTGGAGTGACAATAGATGGAGTAACTGATCAGGCCAAAAAGGTAAATGTTGTGAATACTCCACCACTAATAAACAACCAACGAAACAACAAACTTTACTCCAACAATCAATACAGTGGATTTTAATCATCCACAACAACAACAACAAAAACAACAATAATGGCAAAATTTGACACAAGTTCCAAGCCAAAACTCAACTGGGTATCAAAACCAGAACCAAATCTAAAAACAACAAATGCAAAACTTTAATCCTAACAGGAAATGGTTTGATCAGAGTTTTAGGCCACAATATACACCAAGCCAACAGACTAGGAATTACAATCCTAACTCGTATTTTGGTTTTCACAAAATCCGAGGCCATGACATTAGAACATGTCCGTGACTACAATAAATTCATGCAACGTTTTCCAGAGGAACAAAGACAACTTTTCATAGATATGTTCTTGGCAGATCCTACGTCACCAACACCAAATACTTTTACAGGGGCAGTTTCCCCTCAAAATGCACCCCTCAAGATCTTCAATGATCCGCTCCCAAATCACAACAATAACAAGTTAAATCTGAATGGGACAAACAAGGGTGTAATTACAGGAAACAATGATCATGAAGCCTCAACTTCACTAAATCCATTGGTTGCGCCACAATTAGGAAGTCAGCCACGACCTAAGATAGTCGGTTTAGTGGATTTAGACTGCCGAACTACCCGTAGAAGCTGTAACAAGGACACGAGAGTATTCCTCTCAGCTAAGTCCAAGCTACCCACTAGAGAATAGACAATATCCAACAAGTATTAATAAAGCCCGTGGGTGCTTACAATTTAATTAATGATCTAACAAAAACCTTCTCGCACATCTCCTTTTTGGATTTATTGAAGAACTCCCCTACTCACAGGGCTGCTCTTTTAGAGGCATTAGGTTTAGGTCATCTTAATTAACATCACTCCACCTCCTGAAACACAGGTAAACCATATAGACTTTGATATCCACCCTCCGGGGCAGCTGGATAGGGATACCGAATTCATATTCGAAATAAACAAAATGCCAACAGACGCTGAGATTGCACGCCGAGGTGATCCAGCCTTACACTTGCAAGTGTGGGTTTATAACAATTATGTGAAACGCGTGATGGTTGACGATGGGGCAGCAGTTAACATAGTCCCCTTCTCTTTCCTTCAAAAGCTAGGGTATGGAGAAACAAATTGTTCCACAACTCGAAATACACTAAGAGGCTATGATAGCCTTAAAGCCACTTCAATTGGAACTATAATACTACCGGTCACCTTAGGACCCAAAACAATCCTGACTGAGTTTTATATTATAGATCAGGAAACTAACTATAATATGATCCTCGGCCGACCATGGATACACCGTATGAAGGCAATCCCTTCTACATTATTTCAAGAAGTAAGATTCTTGCATTTAGGAAAGGTGTTCATAGCCAAAGGTGATCCAAAACCATTCGATATACACCTGGCTGACTTAAAGAAAAGACCAGGCATGCACTCGGAGTTTGAACTCCCAACAAACCAACTTAATAAACCCACTGACATGCAAAACCAGAGGAAAAGTTGGTACCTACAACAGATCTTGAAACTATGAGCCTAGTCAAGACAATCCCAGCCCTCAAGGATGAGGCTAACATTGTAGAAACAGTATCATTAGGAACTACTGCAAAAATTGTTGAATTGCTAGAACAGGATCTACCAATGTTCCTACCATTTGATTCTGTAGGCATGGGATACACCCTAGGTGTTGGTTCTCTTCCAGCAGTAGATCTCTGCATGGTAGAGGTAGAGGATGTTAACACAACAAATATCCCAACACCCATATTCCTAGCTAAGTATTGGACTCTCCATTTCGATGGAGCTAGATGTAGTTACGGAGCTGGGGTAGGTGTAATCCTTACTTCTCCCGAGGGAAAAGTCCTACCATTTTCCTTTAAACTAAATTTTGAATGCACAAACAATGGCGCTGAGTACGAAGCCCTCCTCCTTGGCCTCATCTTAGCTAAGAGAATCAGTGTTGATAACATCAGAGTGTTAGGAGACTCGCAATTGGTAGCAAACCAAGTTACTGAGATGTATGAAACCAGAGCCGAGCACTTACAACTCTACAAAATAGTTGTACTGAATTTAAGCAAGGAGTTTGACTTCATATCAATTGAAGCAATCCCGCGAGAACAAAATCTTCTCGCTGATTCAATAGCAACCTCAGCATCACACTTTACTCCAAACAGTAAGTTAGAGGATACCCATTTCATGGTATCCCTTCGTACTGAACCACTGATAAAAACAATGTCAAATCCTCTTTTAAATGGAAATGAGAACAAATCTACTATCCTAGACCACATTGATAGTGATACAATCACTCTTGATTACTTAAACACCTATGCGGCGTTACATCTCACCCATCACGTAATAGATTTGTCTTTAATCCCACATTCATCTTCTTACTTCGGGAATCCCATGACAGAACTTCCCCCACAAAAGGAACTCAGCATATACACAGTCGAGAATGGAGATGATCTGGAACTACCTCCAGCCCCGCCTGAGTTTGAAGAAGGTAACGCTTCTTTAATCGAAGAAACAATTGATATTAACATCGGAACGGAAGATGAACCAAGGATATTAAAGTTAGGATCCTCGTTAACTCCATCAGAAGTAGAAATACACACTCAGATCCTCAAGGAACATCAGAAGGCTTTTGCATTTAATTATAAAGAAATGATAGGGGTTGCACCACACATTGCGGTGCACAACCTCATCACTAAATCAGATGTAAAACCATTAAACAAAAATCGAGACCAATGAAACCCAAGGTAGCTCTCATGGTGAAAGAGGAGGTAATGAAACTCCTCCAAGTAGGATTCATCAAACCAGTCAATTACTCTCAGTGGGTATCTAATATCGTTCCGGTTCTCAAAAAGAATGGAAAGATACGCATCTGCATAGACTTCCGAGACATTAACAAGGCATGTCCTAAAGATGACTTCCCATTACCATCCATAGATGTCATTGTTGATGCAACAACTGGATTTGAGCTTTTGTCTCTCATGGATGGATTCTCAGGATACAATCAAATCAGAATATCCGAACAAGATCAAGCTAAAACCATGTTTATAACTCCTTGGGGAACCTATTGCTATGTTGTTATGCCATTCGGTCTCAAGAACGCTGGCGCTACATACCAGCGGGCTATGACGTATATATTTCATGATCTTATTCATAAAATTGTGGAATCCTACGTAGATGACTTGTTGGCCAAGGCCAAGAAGCGTTGTGACCATCCGGAAGTGCTTCGCATCATTCTTTCACGTCTGATAGAATACGGAGTCACGCTAAATCCAGAAAAATGTGTCTTTGGTGTAACAGGAGGGAAGCTCCTAGGTTACATTATATCATCACGTGGGATCGATGTTGACCCAACCAAAATTAAGGTTGTTCTCGAAATGGTCCCACCTTCGGATGAATCTGGAATCAGGTCATTTCTCGGAAAACTTGGTGCAATCCGGAGATTCATCCCGGACTTAAGTTTCGCCATTCATCCAATCAACAATCTACTCAAGAAAGATTATAGCATTGATTGGACCGAAGACTGCAATGAAGCTTTCGACGTAGTTAAGCATTTCTTGTTATCACCACCTACGCTAATGCCACCTAAGCCGGATCACCCGTTAATTTTATATTCGCGAGCCACCAATGTCTCGCTAGCCTGTATGCTGGCTCAAGAAGATGATGACAAGAGAGAACGTGTGATCTATTTCATTAGCCAGACATTGCTCGACTATGAAACACGCTACACGCAAGAAGAATGAGAATGCCTTGCCATAGTCTTTACAACCAAACGCTTAAGACATTACATGCTAAATCAAGAAACAAAGGTCATTGTAAAGACAGAGCATTTACGAACTTTCCTCACGCAAGGGTCCTTGTCTAAAAAGGCTGGACGCTTTATAACCTTAATGGGTGAATTTGAATTAACATTCATAAATCAGAAGTCTGTTAAAGGACAAATCATCATGGATTGGTTAGCTGATAACCCATTAAACGGAGGTGATCTAGTAGATCTGGAATTTCCCAATGAGTGCATATACTACATCGAAACCTAACCTCCCATCTCTGAGTGTCCTTGGTACACTGATATTATTAATTATATCATGGACCATACATATCCAGAAGGTGCTACACCACAACAAAGAAGGCGTTTACACATTATCATAGCTAAATACGTCATCATAGAGCAAGTGCTCTATCGAAAAGCATTCGATGGAATGCTTCTAAGATGTGTCGACATAGAAGAATCCAAGAAGATTCTCCACGAATCTCACAGTGGAATGTGTGGAGGCCACTTCGGTGGCCATGCCACCACTCGTAAAATACATCGGATGGGCTATTTCTGGCCTACTCTAGAACACAACGCAGTAGAGTTTGTACGAAGGTGTCATAAGTGCCAAGAATTCTCCCATGAGATTCACATGCCGGCACAAGCTCTACAACCAATCGCTACTCCATGGCCCTTTTCTACGTGGGGCCTAGATTTAATAGGGAAATTCTCTCCCTCATCTATAGACGGCCATAATTTCATAATCACAGCCACCGAATATTTTACCAAGTGGGTAGAGGCTATGCCTCTTACTACTGTACCAGGTTCTGTAATCGCCAAGTTCATTTTGAACCAAATCATTTGCAGGTACGGTGTCCCACAAATCATTATCTCAGATAATGGGACTTCTTTTAAGAATGACGAAGTTCACGAATTGTGCAATAAATTTAAAATAAGCCATCATACGGCCTCCTTGTATTACCCTCAAGCCAATGGACAGGCTGAGGCGACAAACAAAACATTAAAAGCCATTCTCCTTAAAACGGTGAAAGAAAACAAACGAGATTGGCATTTGAAGTTATATCCGGCCTTATGGGCCCACCAAACCTCAATAAGAACACCAACAGGAGCCACTCCTTTCTCACTAGTATTCGGGGCAGAAGCAGTTCTCCCACTTGAGGTTGAAATACCCAGTCTCCGTATCTCATTACAAGGGATTCTAGACGAAGACGCTTACAGAGAAGCACGTCTCTCCCAACTAGAAAGCCTAGATGAAGCTAGGATAGATGCTGAACAGTGGCATAGAGTCTATGCTGACCGGATGTGCCGGCAGTATAACAAGAAAGTCTATGAACGCGACATATATGAAGGTGATCTGTTCTAAGGCTAGACAGCCGGATCGACAAAAAGACCGGCGAAGGAAGGAAGTTCCGGCCCAAATGGTTGGGCCCATACCGAGTCATGAAGGACTATGGAAATGGTGCATATCTCCTATGTACGCTAGAAGGTGAGGAATTTGGTGAAACAGTCAATTCCCTACACCTCAAACAATTATACGCGTAAGTAATTAGTACTACTTGTATAGTTATATCTACATTGCATCTTCATATAGTTAGGATCATTTTGTCCACTCGTTTCGTACAATTTTGTGATCAAGGAATTTATTCTCAAAGCAATTCATTACAAACTCATGATGTTGTTGGCATAAACACTCTAATCATACTTCTCTATTTCCATGATATCATCAACTATTTCAGAATCATTTCATCAAACAAAGCTACATATGACAAAGTCTTAACAATAACCATACCAAGATCTACATGCTTTGTTCTCACTTTTGGTTTCTTCTTAGGATAGGTGTCTTGCCTATGGTCTGTTCTAGAAGCTTCATTGTGTCACATCTATCCCGTATGTATATCTCTTTGGAAATAAGAACACACTGACATTTTACTCAAGTAAACAAGTCAAATATAGATCAAACAGAAAATTTTAAATTTACACATTTCCTTGCCCCACCAACCTTTGGTGATGAGCTTGCGTCTCTTACTAGTGACGTAGGGTTGGGAAAGGATGGAAATGCCCTTACTCGCCTATGCCTTGCCTAAGGTGATAAACCCATGCTTCTTACTAGTAGCATGGGGCAAGGTGTAGGGGGGCCTCTTGATAAACAAACGTTGAAAGGTCATAAGACAAACAATTCAAATCTTGAAATCTTGAGTCAAAAACAAATAAATCAGATGTCCAAAATTCCAAGAGAAATAAAAATCCTAAAAACCAGATTTTGTCTACCATGTGGCCATCTACGGATCTAAGTCTAGATAAACCGCAAAGCAAGTTGCATCCCAAAACTATGAAGTCACTCGAGTGGAGTAGGCTTGTAGCATCCTAATTTGGTTCCACCAAAGCTTTGTCTATCTTTCATCACTATCATTTCAACACATTTCATAACTTGTGCCCTTTCTAGCTCTCAGTGATGAGCCCTCGCATCTTACTAGTTGCATGGGGTTAGGAGTGGGGCAAGTCTATCTACTCATCATACCGGTTTATCTTCACCACTTTGCCAAAACAAATATGAAGTATTAAAAATTGCTTAAAGAAACTAAGATTCAAAATCACATTGTATCTACATTATCATATATCAGCATCATGAAATACAAAAAGAAAGTAAACATTTGTATCATTTGTTCTCCATTGCATACATTCTAAAAAGCATATAAGCATAACATCATAGTTCACATAAGGGAATGGAAACAAAGCCATAGATGCCAAGGGTTTGATCCAAAAAGAATATATATATATATATGATCAAAATTCATGTACAATGCCATCATGCGCTAAGCATGGTCAAAACGCTCAAAGAGCCCGGGAGATATACAAAAATATCATACAAAAATTTAGGAGAGCCAAGTGGCCTCTCAATCCCTATGAGACCCCTCTGAAGGTACATGCCCGCACCTAGGAATCCGGCTACGCCGGTGCTCTGAGTGCATGGAGGGCTCAGGATCTCGAGGGGCAGCCGCAGTCTCGCCATGAGAATGACTCCTCATCAGGCGCTCGGCTGTCCTATACCCCGCTAGCTCCATACAGAGAGTCGATACCATCCTAGCCACATGCCAGATAGGGGAAAAGATGTCAGTATGTCTGCCAGCTACTGAGGGCTCCCTTACATCCACAGATAACTCTGCATGGGTCCTCTCCATGGGGATCATCAGGGTATCGGTGCATACCCGGCAAATCAAGTCTCGCCACTCATCAACGGTCTCTGCAAACAAAGGAGAAAATGAATTAGAAATAAAAAAAGAGATAAACACAAGTGTAAACAAAAGGAGAGAGATGGAAATTAAAGCAATCCTAACTCAAAGAAAAAAAAGAAGATAACTTACTCGGATCACCAGGCCTCCAGGATGGATCTCTAGGGTCAGCACCTGCCACAGATGCCGCTATTGACTGAGGTGCTCCCCCCCCATGGCTGGAGCAACGTAGCATCCCACAACGGACTCATCCTCCCCACCATGGCCCTGGGAGAGTGGCTCCTCTGAAACCAGAGTCACCCTCTCTGCACTCTGCTCTGCCCTCTCTGCCTGCATGATATCCTGAGTGTCATACCACTCAGGATCACTGTCCTCCTCAGTATCCCTCCTCCGTCTCTCCCCCTATGAACTCCTCAGAACTCAGAGTCTATGGGTCGATGGGGTCATCGCTGCTATGGGCTAGACCCGTAGCAATATGAAGTAAGGGTACTTGAGGGGTACCCGCTCTCCCACAGGCACGTACTGCCCACCTAGCTGCAATAGGAATGTCGGGGGTAACAACTGTCCAACCCCAGCCTCTAGGCCCTCCCCTCTGGCCTCTCGAACTGATCTATATACTGGCACTACCGGGGGAAGCATGCCCATGTAAGGTAGGCCAAACTGCTGAGGCACTCAGCCAAAGGGGTGTATCTCCACTCACCCTACTCTGTCAATGAGCTGCCCTGTGGTGGAGCAGGAGATCAAAGTAAGAGCCTCCTCGCCCCATAAAACCTGCCATCGGGCTGATATGGTGTGGCCTCCATGTCATCGGTGGTTAGAGAAGTAACTGGCTGATGAGTTGCTCTGAGCACTGACATATCTATCCATCTGGCTGCCCTCACATCTCCAGGATCTGTCACCTCTACACCTCTACCATAATGAATGAAGTGCTCATAAACCCAACTCATGACTAGGGTCGGGTGGCTCAAAGACTGCCCCTATAAACAGACTACCCTGTACAAGTCATGGTAGGTAGTCCCAAGTATATTTTCTCCCTTAGGTATAAATCTAGCCATGTCCCTCGATCTGTGCAATGATGGGGGACCAGTAGTATAGTAGTGTGTCTCCTCCCTTGTTCCTGATCAATCTCGAGGCAAGGATCCCCATAATAGCCTGGAAAATCAAAGGGATGGGAAAACTAGGAATAGATCAAACTCTGACCCCCTTCTTTGAACCCGTGGAGATAACTGCATCTCCCATATAAGAAGCCCATTGTGCTATCTGGGCCCGTGAACCTGTTGTCTCAAGGGTGATTCGTCTCCCAATGATTGGGACCCCCAGGATACGGTAAACATCCTCCAGTGTGATGGTCCACTCACCTCGGACCCCTGGTAATCGGAAGGTGTTCTGATCAACATCCCAGTAGGAAAATAAGTCACAGAGAATGTGACTGGACGGTGCAACATGCAGGAACCTGCGATATACGTAGTATACCAACCCTCTGAAGAGTATCTTGCTCGTCCTGTGAAAGGGTGTCTAGCATTACTGGGATCCAGTCACACTCCCTCTCTTGGCTCCAACAAATGTACTCCTCTCTCACCTGCATACATCCAAAAACAGACAAAACAAAACAAGTTAGCATCCGAATGACTTTATAAAAATCATGAAAACACATAGAAATGCTAAAAATGCAAAAACGAAGTCCATCAAACAAGTATTCTTTTGGACATTCTGTGAAGAACCGCCACCCTGAGCAGGGCGGTGTTTCGCAAACCGCCGCCTTAAGGGCGGCGGTCTTGTAACATGCTACCCTGAATAGGGCAGTGGTTGTGTAACCGATACCCTAGTTATGGGCAGGGGTCGTGTCCCGAAAACCCACGCGGGTTTTATAACTTAAAAACCCCAGAAAACACGAAAAAATTCACTCCTCATTTTAACTAAAAACAAAGCCTACCCAGTAGGTGCCCCCCCCTAGATGGACCTAGATTACAAACTAACATTTTCAAAAATAACCCCCCTTTGTGAAAAAGATTTTAGGGCATTTTAATATTTTGGAGGATAAAATGATAAATTGAAAAAAACTAACTACTGTAATCTCGCAAGTCGATGATCTGCTCGCGGAGTCAAGATCACTATCTTGTCTAGTCGAACATTTTGACTCTACTCTCATAAGAAACCGTCATCGTGGGTCCCAAAGCTCAGAATCAATCAAATCAACCTAGGGAGCATGGAACATGAATAGGAAAATGGGCCCACTTTTATATATATAGCAGCTTGACTTGTTTTGAATCCCTTTTTTCAAGTAGGTTTGGAACAGACCAACGGAGGTAAGGGAATTCTTACCCCCGCACAGATGGTACGTCCTCATTTTCATTATTTTAGCGTTTAACTTCCAATCTATCTTGTCTATCTGCACTTGAGGACTTTCCATTTTGCAGGGAGTGGGAATTTTGGATGGCATCTTTCAACACACGGACTAAAACAGGTATTCGGTTCTGACATCCCATTTCAGGTACTGTCATCACCAATCCGACACTATGATAATTCTTCACCGGGAACTCCTCGTGCTATGATTATTTACTAATGCACAACCTTTAGTTTGGTGGATGTAATCTGGAAACACAACAACAAACATAACACAAGAATACCATTGACTATGATAAGAAGGAATGATGACAAATCTGAAATATCAAAGTAAATTATAATATTAACATGAAATTGTTACAATCTCACCCATGAGGTACTTCAAGTGTTATTGACTTCACTTGCCTTCCACCAAGACTATGGGAGAAACTTTACAATTACACCTCTTAATGGCTTCTTCAACACACCTTTAAACTGATGGCTTCCTTTACACACTTCATACAATATTTCTCACTACTTCTTTCTATGCTAAATGAGGGGGGTGGCCTCTCTATTTATAGAACTTCCAGGCTTATCCATCTTATCTCTAAGATAGGATAAGAAATCCACTCTGACGAATCATATTCCATACCTTAACTCTTATCTGTACATGTAAGCTTATCTCTTAAGATAAGATAAACCTTATCATTTTACATGGGTTCCACATTTTTAGACTTTTTACAAATAAAATACACAAAATATTTATGACCTCACTCCTTGTCCTTATTACCAATATAATATTTCTAATTCCTAATCATGTAGACCCTACTTCTCTACTTACCCAAAATTTGACATTTTAACATTACCGGACCACTTACGACAAATATTTACTTTTTACCACAACATTCCTATTGTACTTTGACTGTTACCGTACTATACATTATTGGCGGCATCGTACTGACGTGCCGTTATCTTCTATCAGACGCTACTACTAATTATACTTAACAACATCCTATTCCTAATACATACATTAATGAAATAGAAATTACGGAGGAAAATTTTAGTGTCGACATCTTCCCCCTTCCTAGCTTCTACTCCGTCCTCGGAGTAGACTATTCTGGTGCTTGAAAAATCTTCAACTTGTCGTGGTTGACCCATTTCGTAATGGGAGTGCCATCCAATTCCTCCAGTCGGTACGTACCATTTTCATGCATAGCTGCTATTTTGTAGGGCCCCATCCATTTTGGAAGAAATTTTCTGTGTCTTCTTTTTTTGTATCTGGAATCATATACTAGAACCAAGTCATTCACATGAAATGGAGACCAACGGATCTTTTGATCAAAGTATTCCTTCTGCTTCATTTTCTTCTTATGGCTTGTATCCTTTGCTATTTCCCTCATTTCCTCTAGCAAATGAAGATGTACCAACCTTTCTTTTACTGAATCACTTTCATCCATCCTTTCATTTTTCATAACTCTCACAGTGGGAATATCAAACTCAATAGGAAGAACTGGATCAATGCCATAGGCCAACTGAAATGGGGAGTATCCTGTTGCTGACTTTGATGTTGCCCTATATGCCCACAATGCTGCATGAATCCTTTTATCCCATTTATGTACCTGCAAGGCTGCATCTTTTGCTAGAATTTGACACAACACAAAATTTGTTCGTTCCACCTGTCCATTTGTGCTTGGCTTGTATGTTGTTGCCTTCCTATGCTTAATAGAAAACTTATTGACTAGGGCTTCTACCACCTCATTAATGAAGTGGCTTCCTTGATCTGTTACAATTTCTAATGGACAACCAAATCTGGTGACAATGCGTTCATATATGAACCTTGCCACTTCATCCATGGAAGTTGTTTTCAATGGCCTAGCTTCAACCCACTTGGTTAAATAATCTGTGGCAACTACAATATACTTATTTTGGCGTGAGGTAGTTGGAAGTGGACCTACAATGTCTATTCCCCACTTTTCAAAGGGACCAAGTGGAAGAATAGGGCATAATGGAGCTGATGAAGTCTTACGGTTACCATGTGTTTGACAAATATCACATGTCTTACAATAATTATAACAATCTTTAAAAAGAGTGGGCCAGTGATAACCTGCATCCAAGATCCTTCTTGCTGTAAGTTGTCCAGAGAAGTGCCCTCCACATGTACCATTGTGGAATTCTTCTAGCAGCTCCTTCCCTTGATCACGTCCAACTGCCCTCTTGTACTGTCCATCAGGTCCTATTCGAAATAATACTCCATGCAGAATAGAATATGGACGACTGGCTTGAGTAATCTTTCTCTTAGTCTTTGCATTGGCACCATCAGGAAACTTGAATTCATTCAGATAATTCCAAATATCTATGTATTCACTAGGGATTGTGTCAAGGGATAACAATGCTACATCGGGGAAATCATCATCATCACAAGATGATCCTAAACCATCATAGGCTCGAGAGAGTGCATCTGCATTGACATGCTTCTTTCCTGGCCTATCTATAATATCAAATTCAAATTCTTGTAGAAAAATTATCCATCTTGCTATCCTCCCTGATGGGTTAGGCTTATTGACAATATATTTTAGAGCCTAATGATCTGTTACAACTATAAATTTCTGCCCTAGCAAGTAATTTCTAAACTTCTTTACAGCAAAAATGATAGCTAGAGCCTCTTTTTCAGTTACAGTATAATTTACCTCAGCACTACTCATTTGTTTGCTCCCAAAGTAAACTAGATGTTCATTCCCATTTTCATCCTTTTGGCTCAAATTACTTCCTAGTGATGTATCTGAGGCATCTGTGTACACAATGAATGACTTGCTCCAATCTGGATTCTTTAAAACAGGTGAAGACACTAGGGCTTCCTTCAGTTGTCCAAAAGCTTCATGCGCCTTATTTCCTGGTTCATAAGTAACATCCTTCTTCAAGAATTGGGTTAGTGGCTGTGCAATCTTTGAGAAATTCTTGATGAACCTTCTATAGTAACCCACATGGCCTAAAAATGATCTCAACTTACTTCTATTCATAGGAAATGGTAAATCTTTGATTTTTGAAACTTTATCAGGATCAGTACCAATACCATCTCTGGATACAACATGCCCTAACAAAACGCCTTTAGAACATCCAAAGACACACTTTGTAGGGTTTAGTGAGGCTTGTGCTTCATCTAACCTTTGAAATGCTGTCTCCATCTGGTGCAGGTGGTCCATCTTACTCCCATAGATGTAAAAATCATCCAGAAATACTCTGATGAAGTTCCCAATGTAGGGTTCGAACACCCTATTCATCAAACGCTGGAATGTTGCTGGAGCATTACACAACCCAAAAGGCATAACTCTATAAGCAAACGTTCCCCAAGGAGTGGTGAACGTGGTCTTCAGCTGATCTTTCTCTGCTATACGGACTTGGTTGTATCTGCTATATCCATCAGCAAAACTATAACACTCCTGGCCAGCTACTTCATCCAAGATCTGATCTGAGAATGGAAGAGGGTAATGATCCTTCTTTGTTGCCTTATTGAGCTTCCTGTAATCAACACAAATGCGTAGCTTCCCATTCTTTTTTATTGAGATCATAATGGGAGAAACCCATTCTGAATTCTCCACAACAAATATGAATCCTGCATCAAGCAACTTATCTATTTCTTCTTTTACAGTCTTGGAAAAATTAGGATTCATTCTATATGGCATTTGCTTTATGGGCTTAGCACCATCTACCAGCTCAATAGAATGTTCTACCCAACTTACTTGATGGAGTTCCTTGTAATCAAAAATGAATATGTGTATGTACCTTCGAAAGAGCTGGAGGTAGGATTCCTTCTCACTCTCCATCACAGCATCACCAATCTTTATTTGTTGGAGACGATCATCAACTTCTTCTTCAGATAATTTTATGGGGTCATGAGTATGGTGTGACTGGAAGGATATCCATGACTGAAACATCAACCTCACTTTCTTCATCTTTAGTGTCCACTTCACTGGTACTAGAGTAATCAGAGGATGTCCAATCATCAGTTTCATCACTTGAATCCACAGGTTCTGCCTTATGATGTCCGAGGGATCACGTTTATCTTCACCCTCTCTCTACCACGTCCAAGTGTCATGAATCCTTCATTCTAGTAGTTTCTTGCATGAACCCTCCTTAGCCATGGTCTTCCCAACAACATTGGGTACGCAACAGTACCATTTTTCATCACCTGAAAGTCTACCACACATACAACACCCATAACAGATATTGCCACATTTGAAACTACACCTTCTGGTTTAGTTTTTCCCTTATTTAATGACCTTAACATAAGTGTTGAAGGGCGATCAATTTTTAAACCCAACATATTCATTACAGACTCAGTCATTACATTAACTACAGCACCTCCATCAACTAAGACATCATGAATTGAAATACCATTACATAATACCTCAGCTTGTGGAGCATAGGGATCTGCCTCTGCCTCCAAAACAGGGACCTCAACCTCCTTCCTTCATTGAGCATTGAGTCCACTTCACAGATCCCGCCTCTTCTCAGAAGACATAGCCAAGAGTTGACCATATGTAATATTTGCAGGCCTTTTGGACAGATCTTCCAAGATGGAGTATGGTCCTTGCCCCTGTGAAATCAGAAAATCCTACACACCCAACTTTCTTCTCCTATGTTTCTTACTAGTTTCTCCTTTCATCTTCTTAGGATCATTTCCATCTTGATTATCTTTTTCTTTCTTTCTTTTTGTTACAAACACATCTACTTCATTATTTATGCTCTTATCTACTACATCAAAGGAATTCACAGGTGCTTTTCCTTTATCATTATCTCCTTGTACCAGATGTAGAAGCTCTATCTGGACAATTATACTTATAATGACCCTTTTTATAACAACCATAACATACAACTTCAGAAATATTTCTTTTTGGACCTCTATCTCCTCCCTGAGAACTAAATTCTTTTCCTTGGAAGAAGATTAATAGTTAACTGACCCATCTTCTTGAGCAGATCTTCATACTCAGTAGATGTACTAGGAGAAATATTTGTGCTCACCGAGAGTGGTTGTGGATTCTGGACCAAAGGTGCTGGTGTAGGCTCTACTTTAGCAACAATTTCTTTGGGCTCCTCTTCCATGCTTTCTTCTTGCCTTCTTGCAATCTCCTTTGCTTGTTCAATGGTAGCTGGGCGGTCATACTTCACTCGTTGTCTGATCTCTGTCTTCATCCCAAGAATGACATGCTTACATAGGAGATTATCCACGACATTCATCAACCCATCCGCTAATCCTTCCTTCTGAATCTGGGCATCAAGCTTCCTTCTTAGCTCTAGAACACGAGCATGATAATCTCTTATCTTGTCCTTATCTCCTTCGGATATCTTTGTGATATCGATCATGAGATCTGCATATATCTGTTGTTCACCAAATTCTTCAAGAAAACTTTCAATTAATATATCCCATGATTTTTTCACATTATCACCTAGTGTTTCAAACCACCTAAGGGTTGAACCATCCAAAAAGGTAGGAAAAAATTCAATCCATTGTTCCCTTCTTATAAGGCCATTACAAATACAAGATCATTTAAAATATTGAATGAAAGAGGAAGCATCTTCATTAGATTGGGCTAAAAAAATAGGAATCTTCCCCATTTTCAAAAGTAACCACAGTGAAATACTGACCCAAAAGTACAATCAACAAGACTTATGTGCACAAATAATTAAAATCACTATAATAGAAAATAGAAATGACCACGGTAAACTATGGTAAAACTTGACTTACTGTGGTAAAAACTGACTTTACTATGGTAAACACTATTCATAGTAAAAAGTGAAGTTACTGCGGTAAATACTATTCATGGTAAAAAGTGACTTTACTATGGTAAATACTATTCACAGTAAAAAGTGACTTTACTGTGGTAAATACTATTCACAGCAAAAATGAATTTACCATGGTAAGTACTATGCACAGTAAAAAAAGGTTACCCTCCAAATTATTTTTTACTAAGTAGGAATATCTCTCCAGAAAATCCAACAATGAGGAATGGTCCCGTCAACGGAACCAAAATGTCATCACCAATCTGGCACTATGATAACTCTTCACTAGGAACTCCTTGTGCTATGATTATTTACTAATGCATAGATTTTAGTTTGGTGGATGTAATCTGGAAACACAACAACAAACATAACACAAGAATACCATTGACTATGATAAGAAGGAATCATGATAAATCTGAAATATCAGAGTAAATTATAATATTAACATGAAATTGTTACAATCTCACCCATGAGGTAGTTCAAGTGTTATTGACTTCACTTGCCTTCCACCAATACTATGGGAGAAACTTTACAATTACACCTATTAATGGCTTCTTCAACACACCTTTAAACTAATGGCTTCCTTTACACACTTCATACAATATTTCTCACTACTTCCTTCTATGCTAAATGAGGGGGGGTGGCCTCTTTATTTATAGAACTTCCAGGCTTATCCATCTTATCTCTAAGATAGGATAAGAAATCCACTATGACGAATCATATTCCATACCTTAACTCTTATCTATACATGTAAGCTTATCTTTTAAGATAAGATAAACCTTATCATTTCACATGGGTTCCACATTTTTAGACTTTTTACAAATAAAATACACAAAATATTTATGACCTCACTCCTTGTCCTTATTACCAATATAATATTTCCAACTCCTAATCATGTAGACCCTACTTCTCTACTTACCCCAACTTTGACATTTTAACATTACCGGACCACTTACGACAAATATTTACTTTTTACCACAACCTTCCTATTGTACTTTTGACTATTACCGTACTATACATTATTGGCAGCATCATACTGGCAGCGCCGTTATCTTCTATCGGATGCTACTACTAATTATACTTAACAACATCCTATTCCTAATACATACATTAATGAAATAGAAATTACGGAGGAAAATTTTAGTGTCGACAGTGCCCACTTTCTTGTAATCATATGCTCCACCAGTGATATGCTATTTGACTTGTCTTATAAATAATTACACTGACCTATTATAAGCTCATCCCAGGTACCAATAGATGTAGGTCTAAAACCTTTATACCACTAGAGAACTTTTCCTTTGAATGAGGTTACAAGCAATCTAACGTTTACATCATCATGCGTGATCAAATAGACTAAGCACACATTTGCTACATCATGGATGTGATCAAAAAGGGTGACTTGATTCTCACTAGTGAAGTATGGAATACTCTTGAGCATGACTATTGGCATATCATGTTGCGCAATCAGAATAAGAGGGCTTCCACCAGTGAAGTTGGAAAAGTTTCTCGAAGGAGGAGGCGGTTGTAGTGCCATGCTAGGGAACACATGTCTGTTATGAGGAGGAGTAGAATGTGCACGGCATGTTAGAGATGGAGATGTATGTGGGAGTGTCTTTCTACATATTATCCTCGGAGATAGTTGGAGGTACTTTAAGGATGCTTCAACTACTACACTTTGTCTTGTATGCACTCTTCTCATGAAAAGCACTCAGGACTACTAAAAAGAGTAGATCTTGAAGTGTTGGGAGTCATCAGATTTGTTCAAACGAGCCTCCAAAAGGCTAGAAATCACAAAGTCACACAACAAAACTTACCAATGATGAAATATAAGCTTTTAGTGCTTGTGTCATTGGGCGTTCAATAAAAGTTTGGAACTCAAAATTCTACCCATGTCTCAGATCTAAAATAAATGAGTCATTGAGTCAACAATGGGACTGTCTCCAAGTTGTGGGATTTTGTGCACTTGAGACGGACCTTTGGAGAAGGCTAGTTCCTATACCTATTTATAATACTATTGCTACTCCCAATGCTGAAAGGGAAATCCTAAGATAAACATGCGAAGGGACCAAGGATAGAAGGATATGAAAAAAGGAAAATTAAAACTAAGGGAGGTGATAGCACCAGAAAAAAAAAAGGGATGAAAATGACTAGCTTTGAGTGAAAACAAAGGATAATGTGAAGAGGAAGTGAAGGAGAGGCAAGAAAGATTAAAAAAACAAGCTATGGTAGAAGATAGCCATAAAACAATGCTTCTACTACTTCAAGAAATACACAATCAATTACAATGGCATCTTAGATTGATATCCACATGCAAGGACCAGATCTAAAGGTATGCAACTCAAAATAAAAGGAAATTCCTATAAAAACTGAAAGAATCTTGCCCTTATCAATGATAAATGCTCTTAAATTTATAGAAGAATGAGGAAGAAAAAGAGGAAGAAGAGAAAGAGGAAAAATTTAAATATGAATCATAACCACCAACAACAAGCAATAAATGCCTCAAAATCCACCTATAAAGATGATAAATGTGTCTCCCCATGTTTGATCTAGCTTGTAGAAGAAGGAAAGTGATAAGATATGTAGAAAATATTGTTTTTGAATTTACATTCATGGCTGAAGGAACATTTTCCATTCTTCTCACCTACCCAATCGTGCCAAGATTTGTATTTGGATATCTTGCACTATAGCATATATCTATAACTATCAAATAAGATAAGTTATAGCTCATTCTAAGTTGTGCAGAAACATTTATGACATTCTGACATTTGTAAGTCACTCTGAAATGCAATGACACGTGATGTGAGTAGAATGGCTAAAGGATCGGCCAATTGTATATTTGTTTTTTCATTTTTGAGATGTTTTATGTAGTAGTTTGTTGCAAGGAATCGGTTCCCTATTGGAGTGATTTGATATTTTATGTGTGATACACTCAATGTATAATAGTGTACATGGCACAAGAATTTGCGTAGAAGAAGGCATGAAAAAGTGAGAAGCAAAGAAGCCTTGAACAAGAAAACTTGAGATGTGTAAAAATAATGCGTATGGAAAGAATGGAAGGAATTTGTGCTTATATTTATGATCTAAAGCTCGTATGATTATTTCGTGCTCTGTGTTTACTCGAAAGAAAATACGTTTCTCTCATTTCCTTCCCATTGTGCTTCTTTCATTGTAATAATTTCCTACCCAGTCCATTTAGAAAAACACATCTTCCCAACGTGTGGATATGGATTTCAGGATTCTATCCCAACCCCAATGGTTAGATTAGTGTGAATACTGTATATATTGTTTTTGCTGTGTGTTTTAGATTAGTAATAAGAAGGCAGCCTCACCTGTCTTTTTGGAGGGATTTAATCCCATATACTGTGGTTGAACCTCATATTTTGGATTGACAAAATATCCAACCAACAGTTTTTGGCGACTCCGCTGGGGAATACGGATTAATAGTATAAAAAGCTTATCCTCTTGGTGTCTGGTGACTCCGTATTTGCCTTATTTTCAACAAGATCTCTTTTCCCGGTTCAAACTGGCTGGAAAGATCTTCACTCGGTCCCACCGAGCCCGGGGTGAAATTGATCCACTCTTTGAATTGCTACAACAACACAAATTTCAGTCTTTCCCCCAACAAGCGATTATTTCTAACCGAACCAGAAGTTCTTCACCTGTTTGGAGAAAACCGGATCCCTGTAGAACGGATGTCTGCAACTTGTCATGTGTTATTTTTCTGACACTCGGATCCCCTATACGCACTCTTTTCAGAAGGATGGCAGCACAACCTGTGCCCTGGGGCGCAGCTATTGGTCCTCTTTCTTTAACTCCACCATTGCACAAGTTACCACATGGATCATGTAAAAAACATTCCCAAGTTCAATGGGGATGGGAAATTTTTGAAAAACATGTTTTCTAGATTTATTGACTCCTTACAGTTTTTTATTGAAGATTAACTTCTTTTTGCAGGGTTTATTTGCATGTTTTTGCTAACTCGATTTGATTTGTTAAAGGGTTAAATGAACATTGCATGCTTAATCATGACATTGGAGTCACTTAAGCTCTTCTATAGCACCTTCTAGGAAATCTTGGTAATTGTAAATGATTTGTATATCTCTTTTTTCTTGAAAAATGTTCAAAAGAATGTAAATTTTCATTAAAATGAACAAATTTTACTTTTGAATCAATTATTTTCCATTGTTGAGTTCATAGTTGGATTTTACATCGCCTATAATTTTCTCTTACACATTAATCTTGAGAATTAGAAACAATGTTCATCCTCTTTAAGTGTATGGAAAACTACTAAATCCATCGTGCAGGACCTAAACACTTGTTGAAGAATGAAGGCACAAGACAAAACAAAACTACTAATATAGTTTTTGTACAGGTTTCCAAATGGTGTTAAAGTAAACAACATTAAGTATATAATATTAAAAACACACCACAATCAAAATATTATATTTGTAGGTTCGGATAAGGGTATGCCCCATCCGCTTAATTAGGACATAAACCCTTTGGCATATGCCTTATGCTATAACAATGGGGGTGGTCCAAGGAACCCCAAAGTAGTCCACGGAAGATAGAACCTTGTGGAAAAAATGGGAATTAATCCGTACTACCTACTTGACTAGTGATACACGTGATAGATAACATCAAAGTTATTTGTATTGTGACCCTAGTGAGAGTACACGATGGATGCATTTATTTCCCAATTTTTTTGAAGGTGGTAAAGTAAAGTTGGGATACACCTTGGGAAATCTTGGAAAATTAAGCTCGCATTTGGATAACTTGTGACACCTAGTTGAGTGAACCACCAAGGAAGCTATCTTATCCACAAGCTAACTTTGACCATATCAAAACAAATTTGAGTTGATAGCCATCGTAAAGGGAGAACTTTCTTGGAATAGAAATCTTGTTTTTCGAACAAGAGGAGATTCCGTTAAAGTTCAAATGATGCATCATTCATCACAGAGATTGTGAAGCATTACTTTTGTTTAGTTTTTCACTCACCCTAAGTCGAGGAAAAACTCTTCTAGAGTGACACCAAACTCTCTTCAACACCAATTAATCTACTTCTTTCACTTTATTTTGACACTTTTTTAGTCAGGAGAAGAGTGACTACTCTTTTGTGTCCATTTATGCTCACCCATGTTTGCGACTGAGTTGTTAAACATCTAAAGTGCATGGAGACGTTTTCATATCATTGGTAGCCTTTTTGATCTTGATACCCAAGTCAAGATCGTCAATCGTAGTTAGGCATGATTCACCATCTTGATTTTCTTTGAACTATTATCTCACTTGTACCATATCACAAGTTTTGTGATACTTATGTCTTGTTTCTTGTAAAATTGGCCTACGTGTCTAGATTATAATGTTATAATACGCACATTCTAAAAATTCCTTAATATACTCTAGCATTAGTTTGTTTTCAAAAATCACCTTAGTTTTGAAAATCATTGAGTATTACCATTTGTGCATGTTATATGAATGTCATTTTGATATTCATACCTTACTTTTATGAAAAATTTGGTTAACATATCTTAGTGGTAATATTGTGTCGCTCACAATTGTAACTATCTCTTTTTGAGATATAGGTCTTGATTGGATTCAAGCTCACTTTTAGTTTATTTTTTTGGGGAGTCATATAAACTTCTTGTTCATATTTACTCCTTGTTCATTTATTTGAACTTGACATGAGCAGTGACATTTTTTTAACCATTATAAAACACCAACTACCATTTGATAAAAAAATTAGGAAGTACGAAATTTTGATAGATTGGTTTGAAAACAAGCATTGAATGATTGTATTTTGTTAATCTCTTTTGACTAATTATTTTAAGACAATAACTTTGACACATTGATTATTTTACATCCATCATTATTTTAAACATCGACATTCTTTGACATTTGTAAACTTCCACTTAGGTTTGATCAATACCTTTTGAACAAATTTAAAACACCTTAGTGAAGTTCTCACACATCATGGCCCTAAAACAAGATTGAGAGCTAGAAGAAAAGTCATTAAAAAACAAGCATGGTAAACATTTAACAAACAAGGGTTGAATCCCTTTCTTGGTCATGATTTAGGACCTCTATTTTCCACATAAAAGGAAGTAGAAGATATTATAGATCATAGTTGAGATAAAGCAAGATCACCATGAGTGGAGTTTGACTTTGAACCTGCCCTATTAGATGAATTGATGTTTATAAACTGTTATCTCCGTTTTGAGTTCACGACAAAACGATCAGATAACCCCTACGAAATTTTTGAAGCTGATTGTACAATATTGCCTCTTTAAGAGAAATTCGGGTTTTCGGACTTTTGGCGCATCGGAACATGACCTATCCAAAACATGCTTTGTTTCGCCTATTTTCCGATACCCAAAACCCACTTCATGTAGAGTCAATTCAGGTTTTCGGACCTCCGGCGCATCGGAACATGCCTTATTCAAAACATGTTTTGTGTCACCTGTTCCCCGATACCCAAAGTCTGATTTAGTCCTTCATGTATCAGGTTTTCCGACCTTTGAAGCATCTAAACATCTCATGCTTTATGTCGAGTGTTTCCTAAAACCCGAAATCCGATTTAGTCCTTCATGTCGGGTTTTCGGACCTTTAAAGCATCTAAACATCTCATGCTTTGTGTCAGGTGTTTCCCGAAACCTCGAAATCTGATTTAGTCCTTCATGTCAGGTTTTCGGACCTCCCAAGCATGCTTACATGGCGTATATGCTGCGTTGTCGGGTGAGTTGGCACGTGCCGAGCCGATGAGTATTAATTGTAAATTTTCTTATATATATGCGGATTTCCACGTCATTTTTACCGGACATATTTTTAACTCGTGGATTTTCGCGCATGCTCTTCTCCAACCTCGAAACACGAAAACTCACTCTATGCCTAATTGAATCGCCCATTTTCGATCTTTCCTTGCTCTGGTTGAAGGTATCTCTCTTTCCATTCTTTGTTCATGGTTTTTATGGGTGGATTGCGTATGGAATTCTTCCCATTTCCTTGCCAGGTTTTGTGGGGTTTTTATTCTTTTTCCTTTCTGGGGGTTATTTTCTAAACAGGGGTTTATGTTTTAGGGTTTATCTCTTTGGGAATTACCACTTTGTGATATTTCCCCAGTAATTTTGTCTGTTGGAATTAAGATAGGTTTGGTATATGAATGGTAAAGAAAAAGGAGATTTGCATGTGTTTGAAACTCAACAAAAAACCCTATTTTTCCTCTTCTCGGGTTTTGAAGGGTGCTGTTGCTTCAGTATCGAAAACCTGAAGTATATCAAAAGATTCAGCGTGTCGTGATTCTCCAGTTTCTGACATTTTTGGCATGTCGGGCTTTCTTCAAGTTTCCGAAATCTTTAACACAAGTGTCAGGCTTCCTTCAAAGTTTTCGACATCTTCAAAAGTGTCGGGCTTTCCAAGAGTTTACCGACACTCCTCAGCGCATTGGGTTTTCTGGATTCCCCGACATCCTCGCTCAGTGTCGTCAGACTCTTCCAGTCTTCCGACATCTCCAGTAGATCGGGATTTTCACAGTGCTGCAACATCTCCTGATCTCCGAAACTCTACTTCCTTTGACATCCTTCATGTCGGACCCTGGTCCATCGCCAAGAAAAAAATAGAGAAGATCAGGAAGGATGAAATACAAGTTCAGAAAGGTGGAGTCTCCATCATATATCGATTACAATTATGAAATCCGAGATACAGAGCTTGGGAATATAGATATTGAAGATTTTTGGAGTAGGGTAAGGAGTTCCTCCCAAACTCCGTGGATGAAATCGATAGCCGATAGTGGATTACCTCTTTGCAGCGGGTTTTCCCATGTCCGCTCAGTGCCCTAGAATTCATCTTAGCCTATGCTTCCAGTTATGATTCTATTTCTCGTTTTGTGAGAAATTAGGCAGGAGAGGTAGTGATCAAATTGGACGGAGGTTACTTTGATGACCTCCTCAAACTGCCCAATTTTGAAGAATATGGAGAGTTGGATGTCAAGTTAGCTCAGAAAGCCTGGTATAACGATTAGGAATATTGTATCAAGCATGTAAATAAGAAGTTCCTGATCAAGGCCAAACCGGCTGTCTCCAGATTCCCAAGACTTATCCCCAGGAGTGATTTCATCCAGGAGATCAATGAAATCATCACTTTGTTGAGTCAGGTTTTTGGTTTGCCCGAATCAAATGTGTTCCAAGGGATGGATGTATCAATTCATGATCACCATCAACAAGATATCAGCAAGGGATTGAACTAGGGCGCTCTCATTAGCTAATGATGATAGATTCCTAATTGACAATGGTCTTGTCCACATGGGAAATTTTTATATGTCTTCATAGGTCACGTATGCAGCAAGTCAGGAATGAGGAACTATCCTGGGATGGATACCAAGGGAAGCAGGACGGGGAACCATGGTGTATCAATACTTCCCTCAACTGACAAAGAAAGGGATCCCAAGACCAAATTCAGAAGGTGTGATGACTGACGCCTTCTATTTATGAAAACATCTGCAGGCTAAACCCTGAGTTGAGTAAGACAAGAGTCTCAGATGAGGCCTGGGCTGAAGTTTCCAAATGGGGATGTGTCTTCTTACAATTCAAGAAGTTCACATATCTTCGGGTGGTTATGTACTTGGGGGATCCTTTTCTGTCTGCCTCGATATCCAGGGGATAAACTGATATTGATGGAATTGGTTAGGCAGCTGTTGGAATTTCCATAAATTCCAACAAAGTAAACATAAGGTTGCTGTATCTTTCCCAATTTCTATTGGGAGATACACTTGTTCGACAGTGGTGAAAGCTAAAAATGTTCTATCCATGAGCCTTCAGGACAAGTTGAGGAAGCATATGAAGCCCCGAGACGGTGTTTGAAATTCGAGGACGTCCTCAGGGCGTATATGGAACACAACATCTGCACAGGCCAAACATAGAGGATATTTGGATTGATCTACGTAATGAGGTTGCTGTTCGCAAAAAGGATAATAGTAGATTGACAATTGCTGAGATTCAAAAACTGGAGCTTGCTCATTTACCAGAAGGTATGAACGACAATTAAAGTGTTTTGGATCTTTCCTATGATGGGATAAATGAAGATCAATATGTTTTCCCACCTATTGATTGGTCATTCAGTGAAAAAGCATCCATTTCAAATAGGTCAGCTCTAATCCTTGCTCGTACCAAAGCATGGCTCTCCTCTTGGGGAATGAATTTTAAAGATGATAAGTTTTCAAAGTTGGCTGCTTTAGAGGCGGGGCCCTCCAAAAAGGAAAAGGACAGAAAGTCTTCTAGGGGGCCTATAAAGGTGAAGATTGTCAAAAAGAGGAAAGAAAGAGAAATCTCTTCAATTGTTTCTCCAGTAGAAACGGTGAATGTGCCAGAATCACCAACACCACCAGAAATAGGATAAATTACTTTGGAAGGAGAAGGAAGTTAGCCTCTGGTTTCACCATTTTCTGATTGCTCAACTGAAGAGACCCTATCTCTTGCATCCAAGGCTTTGGAGTCTAGATCTGTGCCTTTTTCCTCACAACCACTCCTACCTCCTTATTCTCCATCAACTTCTTCAGTAATGGCCAGTATTTTCTCTGGACTTTCACCCCTCTCTGCTGGTACCCAAGTGATCACCAACACGCCCCCTCCTGTGCCTCTTTTTATTGGATCTACTACCACGTTGGTAACTATTCCTCCTCCACTAGTAGAATCTTCTCCCCTTGAGAGTATGATACCAGCTTCTACAACCATGGAAACTCCTTCTGATATGCCACAATGGCTACTTGAGCAAACTCTGAGGAAGAGGAAGGTGATTGTGCCCCTACCAACCTTTGATTTTAGCTCACTCAAGGCTCCTACTACTAAATCAGGCAAGAAGCCCAAAACAGTTTCAAGGGTTTTGGTGGACGCTTCAGGAGATAAGTTCACAGAGATTACCACTCCCTCGACTGACAAAACTAGAGAGGATATAACAGCGTCTTATTATCAGATAACCAGGGTGGCTCTAGGGAAAGTGACAGCAGAGGGGGCGCAACAAGATGCACGGGATGCCACAAACGTGTTGTGCCAAAACTTAAAAGAAACAAAAGATAGTAGATATGAGCTTAAGAGAAAAGTGGAGCAGTTGACAGAGGTTTTGCTTAAAATCTCAAAACCCGTTGAATCCATACCACCTTCTTTTGTCTCTGTCGGATTCGATTTCTCATCGGTGCCTACAATTGAAAATATTGCTAAAAAAGGAAGGGTGGTTGATGAATGGATCCAAAGGTTGCTCCAACAGGGGAAGGAAGTAATTCAAGATGTTTTGAAAGTTCATCAGTCTTTAGGGGACATTCAGAATGACGGAGAGAAGATGGATGATGAATTCTCTCAAGAAATTAGACATCTTGATTTGACTTTTGAAGGTCTCCATGTGTTAAAGCAAATACCAGCACATCTCTTAGTAGAAGAAGGTATTCTCCCACATACGGATAAGCATTTTCAGCTGACCAAGGCCATCAGGTTCAGAGTAAAGATTCTCAATGAAGCCTGCAACAAGTTGAGAGAATCGAGGGATAAATTTATTGATGGAAAAAGTGATCTAGAAGAAGAATTGCTGAAGATTTGTCCAAAGGTGTCAGTTGGGAACTCAGGTATCTTATCAGTGGATGATCTCTTCAAACAAGTCCAAGAGTCTGTTCAATATGAACCAGTGCACGGATTTGGTCTTGAGATCATTGATCGGTTGGTAAGGATTGAACATTCTTTGGAGGCCTTAAGAAAGCTCAGCAAAGGATTGAAAAAGATTCCCGGCAATGCCAATGATACTCATGAAACTTGTGAAATTTGGAATGATCATTCCACTGCGCCTGATGAGAACGAGATACAAGGCATAATTCGGAAGTTCCAAGAATTTCAGAACAAACAGTCTCAGCTGGAGGAAGAAAAATATGAAGGAGCAAAGGATGACGATTTAGACTAAGTCCCAATGTTTCATGTCATTTCAACCTTGAAATTGACATGTCTTTTTCATTTCTGTTTCATCACATAGGAAGCAAATTTTGACTTGGTCTCCTGCGTGAGAGTCAAGCAAAATAGAACTCTGTTTTAAAGAACACTATTTTCTAGGATTTATCCTATTTTCTCTAGTTTCCTTTTATTATAAATAAGGGATGCTTATGCATTCCAAAGGGTCAAAATTTTTGTAATATTTGGAGCTATTGGAAAGAAGAAAAACTTTGTGTTTTCGTTCGATCATTTCAAAGAATAGGATTTGATATTATTTTACAAACTTTGTGTTGTGGGATATATCTTACTTAAGACATTGTTCTTATGTTCATGATCTTAAGCTATTCTTTGCATAGCATCTTAGTGTGGCTAATCATCTCAGACATTATATTTATGATCTAAAGCTCGTATGATTATTTTGTGCTCTGCGTTTACTCGAAAGAAAATACGTTTCTCTCATTTCCTTTCCATTGTGCTTCTTTCATTGTAATAGTTTCTAACCCCATTCATTCACGAAAGCCATATCTTTGAATTGTGTGAATGAGGATTTCGGGATTCTATCCCAACCCCCAATGGTTAGATTAGTGTGAATACTGTATATATTGTTTTCGCTGTGTTTTAGATTAGTAGCAAGCAGGTAGCCTCACCTGTCTTTGAGGAGGGATTTAATCCCATATACTGTGGTTGAACTTCATATTTTGGTTTGACAAAATATATAACCAACATAAACAAAGATACGGTACTTGTGAGAGTTGTGGAATTAGGTGCTAGAATACCAAATGAACACAAAACTATTCGACCCACAAACGAGGCTAATAAGTAAAAACCACCTCTCATCAACATGGATGAAATTTTTGCACATGGACATGCTTCCACATCAAACATAGAAAACAAAAACATGATGGGTTATAAATTACCATTCATCAATATGTCATGTAGAGTACAAATAGAACATGAAAACATGGAACAACCCCCATGTGATGAAGATGATGAAGAACTTCATGAGGAACAAGTCAATATATCACAACAAATTCAGATCCTCGATAATTACTTTTACTAAAATCTTATGTATAAAAAAACCAAAACAAAATTGTACATCGAGAGAAACCTAACGTAAAAAAAATCGTGAACTTTAAATAGAAAACCAAGAGGAAGGAACGTCAAAATAAATTCACATATATGCTAGCTTTCCTCACTAAATAACAATTTATTTCACAATAACTACAATCGATGAAAACAACACTCATAAGTCTTCAAAAAAAAATGGGGGAAATAGAAAAAGATATTAATATGAAGAGTTATGTCCCCATCCATTTGATAAGGCCATGTTGCTTCTACCCTTTCCTAAGATATTTGATATTCCCAAATTTGACAAGTATAGAGGGAAAGGTGATCCATGCGATCATGTGAATGAATTTTACATATCATGCCAAGAAGTGTCCTAAAATGAAAACTACCTCATATAAATCATTTTGAAAAGTCTAGGAGGACAAGCCTTGGAATTGTTTACTTGCTTACCTTGTGGATCTATATTCTTATGACCTAAACTAGCAAAGAGGTTTGTATGTCATTTCTCATAAAAAATGGAAAGTGACATAACAATGGTAGACTTTTGTAACACTAAACAATGTCCAAATAAAACATTCACAATTTTTCTACAAAGACGGCAAGGGAGAGATAGCCACTTCCCTTTCTCAATGCATGAAAAGAAACTTGTTAGCATATTTGTACCAAATTTGTAATCCGGACATCACTTTTCATTTACAAATGCATTGTGTTCATAGCTTTGAAGAGGTCATTGAGAAGGGCATGGAGATAGAAAAATCCCTTATTGCAAAAGGAACTATCAAATCATCTTCCTTGGATACTCAATCTACTAAAAAAAAATACAAGCCAAAGATATTTAATAAAAAAAGAATGTGGGAGGATATGGAATCATAGATTCCAAATGTATACAAGTGGTCCAATTTGGTCAACCTGTTAAATTGACCAAAGTGCCGATTCAGCCACTAACCAAGTGTATAATTTTTACTCCTCTTAACGAGTCTTCTTCCGCAATCTTGAAACAATTGGATACAATCGAGATGGTAACTTATCCTACAACACAACCCTTTGATGAAAATGATCATAAACCTTCATGATATAAAGAGCACGAATATTGTGATTTTCATCATGTAAAGGGACATAAGATAGACAAGTGCCTAAGACTTTGACACTTCATTCAAGATCTTATTGATAATGGAGAGATAGAATTTGATGCACCAAAGATATCAGATGCAAAATGAAAGGATGGGGATAATCAAAGATCCATTCCCTAAACATGATAGTCCAGATGGGAAGAAGCCAGATCAGGGAGAGTTATCCCAAAGTTACAAATCCTTGAACTATCTGTATACCAAAAGTGATAAAAATCATTATGACTCACTCATTAGATGCGTTCACTCTTCTGATGAGCATGTGAATACCATTAGGTTCAAGGAAAAATACTGCACTGCAGTAACAAGGCACATTTATCTCATGATCTTAGATCCTCCTTTTTCTACCCCTAAGGATGGTCAATGCAACATCTAAGAGCAAATTGAGAAGACATCCGCTAAGATTTCAATATTGGACCTTCTTAAAATATCGAATGTACATAAGGACATCCTATACAAAAGTATTACATTTACAAGTATACCCTTCACATTTACAAGCCACAGTGGAAAACATTACACCATGTGAACACATCTCATTCAACCATAAATAAATCCCTAACAATGATCACATACATAATCTTCCCATGTATATAGAGGTAATTTTTACCTGTCGGAAGATAAAATATATGTTTGTGGACAACGGGTCGGGTATGAATATATTTACATTGAACCTAATCAATTAGCTAGGACACACAAAGGAAGATAGAGAGTCCCACATTATCACCATAACCACTTATGAAAATATGGAGTGGGAGTCAGCTAGAACAATAACACTTCTGATGGAAGTAGGGCCTACTTGCTAAAACATGAATATTGATGTCTTAGATTTGGAACTTCCATACAATATACTTCTTGGCCACCCATAAATTCATGCCATGCAGGCCATACCATCAAAATTTCATCAGTGTATTACATTGAAACATGAGGGACAAATTGTTAACATTCAAGGTGATGTAAAACTCTTTGCTCACTACAGATCTCTCAACATCTTTCCACATAGGGGTATATATAGATGTCCTTTCGCTAATATTTCTACTCCCATTTGGTCAAAACATATCGAATCTTGGGTAAACTCATACTCCCTAAGATCTTGTGCTCAATATGATTCTATGTCTACTTCTCCCTTTGATTTGTGGGAGTTGAAATTCGTTGAGTATGGTTGTGAAAAATATAATGGGCAACAAGTTCTTCTAGATTTAGATCTATCTTTATCACCAAAAATAAGAGGTAGACCCAACTATTAGTTTAAATGGCCTAAAGATGAACGTACTATAGGGGCATTCTTACTTACAAGACTACTTGTAAAAGATAAATTGTTGGACCCAGCTACAACTTGGGTCCCAGAGGACAATAAGCCCACCTACTATGAAACCATAGAATATGCCAAATCTAGTAGAACAATGTATTTCATGCGTTACAAACGACTCGAATGTGGAAAATTTGAAAAAGGATCAAGATATTTGGTCCCACTTCTACATTTCAAAACAAAATGCTATGGTATTGGTATTCAACCATATGGGTCACATCTCATGTATCAAGATGCTACATGTTCTGAGCATGAGGATAACTCTACTTATTTAGATAGTGATACAAATTCCCACTGTAGCCAATACAAGGATATTTCCTTCATGAACCTTTTCATGGACACCATTATCATTATCATAACCCCCACTGATCCTAAAGTTGACCTTGTATACCCTACCCTTTTCGATTGGGACCAAAAAACATCATATGCCATTGGATCTCTTTGAAAATGATGAGGCTATTATAGAATTTATGGGCATACGTGATACCATTCCTATCAGAGATCATAAGAAAGGTTTATTCATTGACTTGGAAACATGTGCATACCTCAAACAGGAAACTGAGTTTTGTGGTAAGAAAAATTTAAGAAAAACTGAAGGGAAATCTTCTGAAGAAAAGCATCGGAAAAAATGTACATCCAAGTCACAAAGTGAAAACCTCTTTGAGACATTGGTTGAAAAACAATTAAAAATATCAATGGAAAAAATAAGTGACCATAATGAGGGTAAATATCTCATAGAGATGCCCTTAGAAGAATATTTTAACCTTCCTCCAAATCCTACGCGTATGAAGGATATGTCAAAAATTCTCATAGAGGAAACATTTTATGTAAGTATTGGAATAGAGGAAGACCCAAATATAGTCAAATTGGGAGCTTTTATTTTAGCACAAGAACAAAAGACATTCACCTTGATTCTCAAAGAATTTGTGGATATATTTACATGGTCTTATAAAGATATGCCAAGCTTAGATCCAACTTTGGTGGTGCACCAATTAGTAGTTCATCCAGATGCAAATCCTATTAAATAGAAGCTAAGGAAAATGCATCCACGAGTGGCCCTTCTAGTTAAAGAGGGGTTAGAAATACTATTAGCAGTAGGGTTTATCAGACCCATTGACTACTCTGAGTGGATATCAAATGTACTTCTAGTACAAAAGAAATGGTTTGGCATCAGAATTTGCATAAACTTTTGGGACATCAACAAGGCATGTCCAAAAGATGATTTTTCTTTTCCTAATATCAAAATGATTGTCGATTCAACTATAGACTATGAAATGCTATCTCATATGGATGGATTTTTAGGATACAACCAAATCAAGATAGCAAGAGAAGAATCAACATAAGATGGCCTTTACAACCCCTTGGGGAACATTTTGTTGTCAGGTAATTCTCTTTGGCCTTAAAAATGTCGGTGCAACCTTTGAATGAGTGAAGACAATAATATTCCATGATATGTTCCATGAAATCATGGAGGACTATGTAGATGATATCCTCAAAAATTTCAAGGCAAGAGAAGACCACTCTAAATTTTTGGGACGTATCTTTGAATGTCTACAGCAATATAAGGTCAGATTGAATCCAAATAAATGTGTATTTGGGGTATTATCAGGAAATTTGCTAGGCTTCATTCTATTAATGAGAGGGATTGAGGTGGACTCATCCAATTTCACTAAAATTACTAAAATTCCTCCTCCAGAGAATATAAACTAGCTATGCATCTTGCAAGGGAAATATAAGACAATCGCCATTTCATTTATGAGCTTGTTGACAAATTTCATTTATTCACCCATCTGAGTAAGAAACATGTTGAGTTCAGCTAGGGACTAGAACAATAACAAGCCTTTGCCTTGCTTAAATAATACATAGTTAATCCACTTGTCCTCATGTCTCTAACTACAGGTGAGCCACTTCTGCTATACATATATGCTACCGAGTATTCTATTGGTGCTTTTCTCACATAATATGACCTAGGATAAAAAGAAAAATCAGTGTACTATCTCATCTGTACTTTAATTTCCTATAAGTTCAATTATCCTCAAATTGAAAAAAATTGTCTAGATGTTGTTTTTACCTTCCAAAAACTTCGCCCTTACCTATTGAATACCAAAACCAATCTTATATCTAAATTAAACCTATTCAAGTACTAGTTTTCAAAATATTCCCTTACATGTAGAATGGATAATTAGATCATTCTACTCAGTGATTTGGACATTGAGTACATACACTACAAGTCAGTTAAAGGACAAGTACTTGCTGACCAATTAACAGAAGCACCTTTACCTAGAACAGATCCAATTAGTTTGGATCTACCTGATGTATTGCTAATGTATATTGAAGAATTTCTTATGTGGCATGTAAATTTTGATGGAACATTTAGTTTCCATGGTTTGCAAGCAGGTGTATTGCTAATCTCTCCTTTAGGATACCCCATACCGCAAGATTTCCGTATTGGATTTCCTTACACAAGTAACATTACAGAGTATGAGGTGGTCATCACTAGAATTAATATGGAGATAAAATGGAACATCCACCATCTTAAGGTCCTTGGAAAATCACAATTTATTATCAATAAATTCAACGATGAGTAAAAGGTCAAGGATGAAAAACTCATCCCATATAGAAAGTTGGTGGAAACTTTGAAAGAGTATTTTGTGCACATGACCTTTGAACAAATTCCAAGGGCACAAAACCGATCTACAGATGTAATGGAAACAGTGGGTACTATGCTCTAGATTCCACCAAAAATGAAAAATAGCCCATTATTTATTGAAAATATATGTCAGCCTACATATAACATGCCAGATCATTACCTAATATGTGAATTTTTTGGTCACAACTCCTCATGGTATGCCCATATTTTAAACTACCTCCAAAGCACTACCTTTCCTCATAACATTACCCATTCTAAAAAACAAATCCTTATCTGCCAAGTAGCCCATTACACCCTCATAGGATGCATGCTTTATGATTGTGCCCAAAATTGGAATCTATTTCATTGTCTAGATGCAATAGATTTAGTCCAAGTGGTCGTGGAGGTACATGAAGGATTATGTGGTGCTCATACAAAAAAAATGGTATTATAATTTTTTTTTGTAAGGGTAGGCTATTACTATCCTACTATGGAGATAGATTGATGTAACCATGTAAGAAAGTTTTTTCTATGTCAAAAGTATTGAAATTTCATTCATGCACTGTCATAACCTTTACAGATGATAAAGACACCACGGCCATTTTCCAAATGGGGATTATACTTAATAGGAAAGCTCACCCCTATCTCATCTGATAGTCATACCCACATCATCATAAACACATAATAATTCACTAAGTTAGAGGAGGTTGTCCCATTAACATATGTTATAGGTGCTTAGATGTCACTGTTTATCAGGAATCACCTTATTTTCTAGTATGTCATCCTAAATTCCATTTTTATTGATAACGGAAAGTCATTTAATAAAAAGATGGTTAAGGATATTTTTCATCGCTTTCAGATAAGATTAAAGTGGTCCATGCCATATTACCGACAAGGTAATGGGTAAGCATAATCCACTAATGAAATGTTCGTTCAAATCATCGAGAAGATGCTGAGTAAGATAGGTCGCACATGGAATTTGTAAATCCACTTGAACCTTTGGGATTATAGGACCTCCATTAGCACTCCTATGGGTGCGACACCCTATTCCCTACTATTCAGAACTTAATCTATCATCCCATTGTAGATTGAGCTTCCTTCTCTAAGAATATCTCTTAGGGATTATCTAGATAAGGATGAGGATTATAGAGTGCTCAGAATTTCAGAGTAAGAGCTCCTAGATGAAAGATGCATCCGTGCCCTCAATCATCTCAAAGTGTATCAAAAAAGAGTCTCATGGAATTACAACAAAAGGATCATACCTCGTTAGTTTGAGGTTGGATATCTAGTTTATGAAAGAGAATCAGGTCAGCACAAGGGCATAAAGAGAGAATTAAGGAATGTTTGAACTTCATTGGTTAGGACCTTATGTCATTGTGGCCAAATATGGGTCAAGAGCATACAAGTTTTCCCATCCTAATAGAGTTAAGCTTCATAAATGCTATGCACCTCAAATGGTTATATACTTGAGCATGGTGCAGAAAATGTGAAAACAACATAAAAAGCATAAAATTATTCAAAAACATAGAAAAAGGTCATCGAAATGTGAAAACCACACAATTGTGGTTTTGTGGATGGGTCCCTTGGTGAAAACCGGTTTTTGGCACCTTGGGAAGATTTGTTGTTCACTAGCATTTTGCATATAGGGGTAATTTTACTTAGCCTAGGGCTAGTTCCACACCTCCATATGAGATTCTATGTGAACGTATCCTATCAGGCCTTGATCTAAATGATTCTCCTCTTGTTTTTTTGTGAAAAAATTTCCTTTGTATATTCCTTTTCTAACACTGGGGGCAGCGTCGTGCTTTCACTTTCCTATATATATCACGTGCACCTACCCTTTTATATTCCTATTTAACGCTGGGGGCATCCATGTTTCTTGGTTTCCTGTACATAGCTTAAGAAAACCTTTAGAAAATCAAAAAATGTTCAAAATATCCAAAAAAAATCATATAACCTTTGAAAAACCCAAAATAATAGAAACTTGTTTAACAAACTTCCCAATACAATGCAAAACACATTGAAAAATAGTGTTACAAAATCAATAGTTTTTGTTTAATTTTTTGTTTCTTTGTTTGGTTTCCTACTTTCCTTGTTTGGTTGCATGTACATTATTTGCATATTGTTTACATGCTTGTACATTTGTATTGTCTTTCTTTAAACATACTTACCACTTGAAATTAATCGTTTCTTTCTTAGAATAGATTCATTTGCATGTGTTCTTGTGGAGTGTGTTTTGATTGCATGGTGGTACATAGTTTCTTTAGGTTAATTTAATGTATATATTTGGTAGATCTATTAACATTTGCTTGTGCTTATTTTTTGCTTATACATATCTTTTTTATCACATCATCATATCTCTATCTATATCATCACATCTAACATCATATGTACATCATATACAAATAACATGATAAGTCTACATAATACATGTATGCTAAGATAATAATCATGTATCGCCTCATCAAATGGGGGAAAGAGGGATCGAAAATATCAAAATCTGTACCCCTCGCACTGATATCATCATGTGCAATAAATCAAAACAAAATCATATGTAATAACAAATGATAACATCTACGGATATATCATGAAATCAATAAACATGCAATATATCATCAATAACACAAGGTCCAAAATAGTCATCATCATCATCATAAATATCAATTTGAAATGTTCAAATATACATGTATGTCTCAAAATTTACATTATCTGGATACAAAACTAGCCATCTGGGAATAGATCAAAATAAGTTTTCATCATGAGGCATACAAAAATAATACATGTACATCAATAAAAAATAAGCCTTCATAAGAGGTGTAAATTAGATAAATCATAAAAAGTACATGATCATCAAGGAAGAGTCATCAACGACTCTCATCGTTTCTTGGGCTTCCTGATCTAGGGAGTGGAGGAGGCATCTGCTGCTTATGAGAAGGCTCTGCCACTGTAATATTCTACACAACCGGTTGTTGTAGTGAGCAAACAAATCTATATGTCCTCTAGGATCTAGTTGTATGACTCTGTAAAACAACGTGGTCCTCTGACCCTCCAAAACTACCTTGAGGTAAGTTTCCTTGTAATAGGTGGCTTCCCCAATGGCTTTCATGATACTAGATAACATATATGTCTTTTCAACTACTATGGCTGCCTCTATAGCACATTCTCGTTATCCTGTAACCTTGCCTACACCAACCTGTTCCTTTATCAATAAGCCAACCTCTCTATCCATGTCTACAGTAATAGTGAGGACATGATCTTACACCTATTGTAGAATTCTTGTAATCTACAACATCTGCACCGCCATCCTCCATATTTTCTAAAACTATGTGGCACCACTACCTCCCTAGATAGCTTGTTCCCTGGCCTCATCTCATTCAGTTGTTAATGTCTTAGCCTGTGCTCTAGCCTAATCTCACTCAGGCTTGATTATTTGTACCTAGACCATTACCTGGTCCCTCTCTAATGTAGCGTACAACTGGACAACTATGACATGCTGAAGCTGCAAATGAAGCTCAACTATATGTCCCCCATCGCTTCCCAGCTCTCTAATCTCCTCCATCATCTGATCTCCACCATCCCTTGGCAGAATAAGAAGTGACCCATGTTGTGGAGCTCCTCTTGTAGCACAACCCTTTAGTGCTCTCTGTACTACCACCTATTGTAGTGGGACATCTATTCATACAACCATGCTCACTCAACACATCTTAATCTACCATACTCAAACACGTTGTATTTGTACCTATTATTGTATGGGTAAAGGACCTTGTCCCTCAACCTATTTACCTCCCTCATCCTCCCTCTCACCATCTTCAGGTTCCCTAACCCCTAAGGCCCATGCTTCCTATGGAATGGTTAGATGAGTCGGTAACACTGTCACATACCAAGGAGTATACTGAATAGTGGTCTCGACATATCTAAAATGCCTCAATGGAATCCATTGCTGCAAAACCCTCTGATAAAAATTGGCATGGGCCCTGGATGGCTTAATCTAGGGCCCCATGTGAAATATCTCGGTAGCACTGTAGGCATACCACATGTTTGTGTTGGGAACATCCTGAACATCCCTAAACTAGTGGGAACATCAGTCCACGTGATAGTACTATATTTTTTATCCTTTGTTGCCTATCAAAAATTTCTCTACTATTGCTATAATGAGGTCATCATCATCCTCTATCCACTGATAATAATGGTAGGTCCTCCATAATATCATCTATTTTTTAAGCTCATCAAAATCCCACATATAATGTTAGGTGCTACCTATATGTCCTTGAATGTTACCACGTATCAAGATCCATCCCATAATAGATGGATCCTTTGAATCTTGATCCTGTGACTCACCTTCAGGGCAATCAATCATTATATGGTCCCATGACTAGATTTGTAACAAAATTGTTGAACACATGGTCTTTTCACCATGGTATGTAATCAAATGCACGTCCAAATACAAGTGTGCCATCATGCACTGGCCCCAATAGTATCCCTCACCTCGTAATAACCCTTTTATAACTCCAGTAAGGTCAAATGGAAAGGTAGCACCTATCTTGTCAGGGACAAGAATGTCATTGACAAGTACCATCAAATATACATATAATGCAATGAAAACGTGACTCTACAATGCAACGGTTTGGATAAACTATCATCCCTCAGTGAGGTATATCCAACCAACCAAGCACCTCAATGAGACACCATGTAATAGCCTCATCATCAATAGTATAATCAACTAATTGATCAACTATAGGAACATGGAATATACACAAGAAATCCTCAAGTTTAACAATCGTCTCCCTTATCGGGATTCGGCTGCATGGACTCTCTTAGTGTGATCTCTCGGACAAATCTATAAGGAGACCATGGTATAAAGTAATCATAGGCATATGTGCCACTTAGGAAAATCTAGTCACATCTATCAAGATTGCCAGCATCCGTCGGTCACATGAACGAAAGCCAATCTCTATGGTGGCTTATCGGCTATGTCGCTCCCTCATTTAAAGTGATGGCAAACATAACGA